>ML838718.1:44079-55140 GCA_009831015.1 Picea engelmannii
TAATTTGGGGCATAAATTTAATGATTTCTCATACTTTAATATTTCTTAGTATGATATTTTTGGAGTGTGTTTATCATATTCTTTTTAGTTTTAAATCCAATACCTATTTAAAGTTCTCTCAAATGATCAACCCCATTTCTCTCCTTTTCTTGTGAGGAAATATGGTTGTATCTTCTAGTTGCATGTTGTTAAGAGGGATGTTATAATGAAAATGAACATATATCTATTTTGATTTTGAAACATTTCTTTATCATTTTAATACTAAGAAATTGCTTGGTCCATTTCCAGGCATATGTTGCACTCAAGGAGAAATCCGGTTATCAAGAACCATTTTATATAAAAACTAAAGAAATAAAGAATTTGGGGCTTGTTGTTAGCATTCTCCCATTTGAAAGTCCATTCCATGAACATGAACTACATATTTCAGAAAAACATAGAGGAGTACCACCTCTTTAAAATTGCATGGGGATTTTTCCTTTTGAGGTTGACTCAAAAACCATAAAACAATCTTTAAGATCAATAGTAAGCTACATGATTATTTAGTAGAATTTTTTTAATTTATGTGTATTTCTACAAGAAATGGACCTCAGTTGTGCTGGGTATGTTATAGCCTTAGTGGTAGTTTAAATATTTTGACATGGGTGTTGGGTTGTAGTTCATTTTATGTCTACATATTTTTCCAACATCCACATGATGGGAGCAACTAGCTTTGTTAATTCTACATAAATATTATAACCAAGTTTATTTTTCCCAAGAAAGATTGTATAGCTTGTCAATTTATAAATATATTATATCATTTCTACTAGGATCCATTCCCATTCCCTTTTTCAAAACTATATGTATGTTTTCCCTCTTCCAAATTGAATGAGAGAATGGCTATATTGGAGCCATTTAATCACCCATGCAACAACATGTGTCGGCTAAGAACATACTTGAAAAACTTGTCATGGATGGCATGTGGGTCTTGATTTACAGGTACAAAGATCACTTGTGCATGTTGCTAATATTACTAGTAGTCTTGATTGTCCTTCTTGTTTATAGATTCGACCACCTGACAACAAATTTTATACAAATATGAACTTATTAGCTTTTGTAGACCAACAAAATTATTAGGTTGTATCAATTCACTTTATTCGTTAGTAGCTCATTTGCCTGATTAGGAAAATCAGAGATGTAAGAGTATAATTATAATTGAGAATATAAATTGCTACCAATTTGACATTTAGGAATGTTGGCCTCTCTCTGTGTGAGATTGGTTAGAAATAGATTTATGAAATACTTCTTTCATCATTTCTTTTAGGTTAAAATTGACTTGATGAAAGAGTCAAAGTTGTTAGGTCAATAGTAGTGGTTTTGGGCACATGGTATTGGTGACCCGTGGTATTGAACTCGTGGATTACATATAATGAATCCTTTAAAATGTTGGTGATACTCCATTGTAATGTGCCGATAGGTGAGAAATGAAGGCTCACTTGGCCATCTTGGTCGGGTTTGGTCAAGGGACTAATAGATCTATTGGATGGTTTTTCTAGGATAAATCACATGCCATGATTTATGTGTTATTGTTGTGATTTGAAATATTTTTTTTTCTCTCACATTTATTTGGTATCTGATGTTAGGTTAAACTTGAATCAGTGAAAGAGTCAAAGTTGTTAGGTCAATAGTAGTGGTTTCACACACACGGTATTGGTGACCTATGGTATTGAACCGTGGATTACGTGTAATGAAGCCTGGGGCAGGTGATACTCCATTGTAATGTGTTGAGGGGTGATAAGTGAAGTTGCACTTGGCTAGCTTGGCCAATTTTGTTCAAGGAACTAATAGATCTATTGGATGGTTTTTCTCGGTTTGGGATTTCCAGGATAAATCACATGTAATGATTTATGTGTTGTTGCCATGATTTGAAATACTATTTTTTCTCTCACATTTTTAAAAAATATTAATTTCAATCTCAATATAAATGTGTATCATAATCAATTTGACCTTTAAGGGAGTTACTTGTTTGCCTCTATCCTATGTTTGGTGGGTTACAAATTCTCTTATTATCATTTCAATGTCATTATAAATTGTTTATGTTTGTAGCATTAGACAGGTACTTCTGCAAAATTCTAAGTGTCTATACATGTGGAAGTCATCCAAATCCTTCTACCTTAGTAATTTACTTTAATTAAAGAAATTATTAAAGTAAAGTTGTTTTATTAATTAGTTGAGTTTTATTTAATGAAATGATAAAGTTATTAGCATTATTATATTAAATGTTATCCATTGATCTCAAGTGAATTGAGATTTAATCTCAACCATCAATCACTTTCGATATTAGGGTTAGGTCATAACTCAATATTATAAAAGAAAGACTAGGGTTGAGAAGGAGACACTTTTCATTATAGAGAGAGAGAGAAAATAAATATTATTTTCTCAAGGATATGTTGGATAGGTGGAGAAGTACCTTCATATAGAGATTAGAATAGGTCAGGGAGAAGAGAGAACAAGGGTAGTCACAAGAAGATCCCACATATCAAATCCACAACAAAAGGAACAAAGTTGTATGCATTGTACAGGTTAGTCAGGGTGTGTATGTATCTGGGATACAGAACCGAAAAACATGTACATAAGAGAGATACAATGAAAGTAGGCACATACAAGTCTGAGAAAATGATTGTATGAGACCATACAACCAAAGAGGAGTTTCTAGGGTTTGTAGGTTATATCTATAGTTTTTTGTATTTCTCTGTGGGCCATTTTCCTAGTAAGGGAGCCCTTGTAATCTTTGATGTTATTCTAATGATAAGTTGATTTGAATACAAGAAATATTTGTGTGCTTGGAATTGGTTTCTTTGCTTTCATTATTTATTTGAGTTAATTATTCCAGCAAGTGTATTTTGTTTTGTGAACTACTAATCTGATTTACAAAAAGAAAATCACTAGTAAACAATTTACCTAGGTGCCATGATTACAAAGTTAACATGGTATGAGAGCATTCACTATGAGAGGAAGAAAGATTTCAGTTTCATGGTATTTTGCATCAGATCTATCATATCTACAAGGATATATATGTAGATCTATAAACCAGCTGTCAGATCGAAGGATGAATTTCAAGGAAACAACCATACAATAGTAGAACTTATTTTTCCAGTCATACGGGGATGTACATGGGTATCATTAGAGCATAACACGTACATATGCGAGAAAAAAAAGAGAAAATCATGTACACACATGTTGCATATGTCTTACATGGCATACACAAGTTTGTGTTGGGGCAAATTCAATAGCGGGTTATTTCCACAACATATTATCATATCTAAGGGATGGAAGCAACAAGTTTGAGAGTTGAAGATAGATTGGATGGAGCATCCAACTTCCTATCTTGGAAATCAAGTGTCACTTTTCATTTGAAGGAACATGACATTTGGAATATTATAGAAAAGGTTGTTCCTACACTGATAGATCTGCAAGCATTGGCGGCTCACGAGAAGAAGGAGATTAAAGTGGAATGGGTGATCTTGGATGCAGTGAAGGATCATTTGATTCCTCACTTATCTAAGAATAAGAAAACCAAGGATATGTTTGATGCCATGGTATGTTTATTCCAGAGAGATAACTTGAATGGGAAGATAATCTTGAGAAATAAACTTAGGTCTGTGTAGATGTCAAGATCTGACAATATTACCAGCTACTTCATGAGGATCACTCAGGTACATGATCAACTTGCATATATTGGAGAGAAAGTGGTTGATGTAGAACTTGTAAATGTGGCACTGAATGGTTTCCCAAAGTATTGGGAACCACTTGTCAAGGGAATTTGTGCTCGAGAAAATATTCCATATTGGCAGAGGCTTTGGGATGATTGTATCTAGGAAGAGACTTGGGATGATTCTAAAGTCAACAAGTAAGGAGGTAGTTATGAGAACCTATCCCTTATCACTAAGACAAGAAAGGGTGAAGGGAAGGTTTCTGTAAGGTCCCACCTTACTCGTCATCAAACATAGGAAGCTAAACTTAGTATAGGTATACTCCTTTTTTAAACAACTCCAAATTAATTCAGCTATCATGTAATTGTAACCGTGTTTATAATTATGTAACTATGTACATAAACACACTCTCTTAAATAATTAAAAAAAATTGTTCTAATTATATTTCTTTCTACAAGCGTGCGTAGAAATCATATGCAACCCACCAACTTCAATTCAAAATATTTATAAAGAAGTGTATTTAACTTCATCATAAGAATACTTGAATTTCCAAATCAAGAGTAGAAGACAAACTTATAAATCTATAGCCAAATGGAATTTAGTCAAAGAATTCACATAAATGCAAGATGCAAACATTGAGTTATATGCTCAATCATTTTTTATACATACAACCTCTACAGTCATTGAGGCATTTAATCAAACACATGCATATTACATACATCTCTACAGCCAATGAGACATTTAATCAAACACTTTGTATGAAAATAAACCTATAGACATTGAGGCATTCAATCAAACACTTTGCATGCAAACAAACCTACATCCATTGAGGCATTTAATCATACAATTTTCATGCAACTAAACCTATATCCATTGAGACATTTAATCAGATACATTGCTTGCAAATACACCTATAGCCATTGAGGCATTTTATCAAAAATTTTGCTTGATGCAAATTACAGTTTATTAAAAAAATCAACAGCCATATATTTACCATGGATTTTTTTTTAAATTGATAACAAAAGACATCTTCATATAATCAGACAGTAACATAACTCCCACAGGGCATATGCAAATTCTAGAAATCGGCGAGATTAATGAATTGGATTCTAAAAACATGATTTTAGGACTCAAAATGGGGGCGACATGGTATTTCGGTATAGATACCCCCTATGTTTTCGTTGGTTCGAAACATAACCATTCGAAAACATGATTTATTAAAAAAACGGTGAAATTAATTCTATAAATTCTAAATTCTATTTGTAGAATCAATCTAGCATATGGCATGCATAGTAAATTCTACAGTCACCAACAAAATTCATAACAAAACAATAATATAAAAGTGTTTTATAGATAAATTCTATGATAAACATAAATGGAAATAATTAAACCAATTAACCATATTTCCTAAACTTTCTTGCGGACCCTTTTTTTTTACTTCTACTTCCATGAAGAAATTTGTAGAATGAAAATTGAAATAGAAGAAATAAGAGAGAAAATTTTTATCTTTGGAAACATGTTCGTTTCCTTTAACCTTGCATACCATTTCTTCCACATGTGCTAAACATCCATCTGGATTCCTGAAATATTAGGTGAAATATATTCTACCTAAAGCTCCATAATTAATCCACAAGTAAACATTTTCAGCCAACAATTTATGAGTAAACAAAAGTATTCCAAATTTATAAAATAACCCAAAATATCAAAATTTAAACAACTGAAATTTTACCTGAAACCAACAACGCATTCCTCTGCGGTAGCTGTAGACAATTTATGTAGCAGCTTCAACCTAAAACCCTTTGATTATCTCACGACAACAGTTGTAGACAATTTTTGCAGTAGTTCCACTTTCCAACTCAACATACAAACCAACTCACCACCCAACCTTATCTAGGGAGAACTTCGAGAACTTCTCCCCCTATCACCCTCGAGTTGTAAGAGCTCATAAATAGTATCAGGATGCAACAATAACGAGATAAAAGGAAAATTAAGGAAGAGTGTTCAGGGAATAATATGATCCACTCTTCCTTCCAACACCCCTTATATCTTACTCAACCAAGCCAAGATAACCTAGATATCTAATTTAGAGTTTCAAAATCATTTCGAAAACATCTTGTTACTTACCTCCATTCCCCCTCATACAATGAGGTCCTTCTGTATTTATAGGCCTTGGGAGGGGTGAAACCTCACCCTCTCATGCAAAATTATATATTTTATTCATTTTTTTTAAATAATAATATTATGTATTATTCACCACCCCCTCTAAGGTGGCACTCTCACATATTTCTTATTTTACTAAATAATTAATTAACTTAATATTCATCACCGCCATGTGTCACTTTTATATCATTCGTTATTATTCTTTTTTTTTTAAATTAATTAATTCACCTTTTTTATTAAATAAATATTAAAGTTGAAATCCCCTCAAAGGTGGGTAAATTTTGAATTAAATTAATCCAAGGTTTAACCTATGTTGGCTTACCTGGTTGATTTATGCCCCTGAGTGGTGATATTATGCTGGAGAATAGGGATTCCACACCCCTATTGCATGCCTCTCTAGAATTATTAGGACTTTGATGCCTTGCCTTATACCTAAGACTCCATGCTCTGATCTATTCCACAAATCCAATAATCCACATCTTGATCTTTCAAATATTTAGGACTCCTCACCCTAATCTTTTTCTCATAGATCCAAGACTATGTGTCTTGATCTTCCATGGATTTAGGACTCATTTCCATACATTCCATGGCTTCTCGTCTATTCTTCTTGAAACTCCATGTTTCCSTCAAGGTACTGATTGTGAGCTCATACCCATATGATGATCTTGTTKCAAAGGTCTTGTTTCCCTAGACCTACACACATCATAACTGCATAGATTAAGATCATAAATTTAAAATTCATAATGAATTAAAWTAATCRCATTTTACCAAAAGGTGTACACATGACTTGCACATTCATTTYTGATCTAAGAATCCATATCGACAAGTAAGTAAGTTCCCTTCCACATCTTATTCATTACAAGGTTAATCATAATCAACTATCTGTTCCACATAGAAATGATAAGAATCATAATCAAACATATAAGCATACATAAGAAGATATATATATATATATATATATATATATATATATAGGTGTTCACAAGTCAAGTGAACCAACGATTTCCATAACATATAAATTTGGCATACATAATCCATCAACAATCACCCTCCTCAGGTGTCACAAAACTATATTAGCCAAGATGGGATACCACAATTCCTATAAATAAGGGTAACAATGATGGAGGTACATCATAGCTAGGGAAGAAGAAGGAATTGAGTAAGATAAAGTGATTTTCATGTCAAAATAATGGTCATGATGCATCGCAATGTCTATAGAAGAAGAAACGAAGAGGAAAATCGCAACACATAGCAACATCTACAAAAACTCAATTGGATGAGTTGGCTACAACGTTCGAGAGATATTTCTCTCTAGTTTCTTGCCTTTTTACCAGCATAGCCACAAGGAGTGTGTGGTACATGGAAAATGGTGCATCTTTTCATATGACAAAATCATGGGAGTTATTCAACAATATGATGGAGAAGGAATATGGGATCCATGTGGAGCTTGGTGATGATGCCAAGTATGTAGTGAAGGGTGAGGGAACTATTTTATTTCAACTTGAGTCAGGAGGTTTGTTTGATGCACATGATGTGACTTTTGTACCAATACTTAGGAAATAATTTCTCTCAGTCTCAGTTATAGAAGAGATTGGTTTTGTAGTTATATTCCAGAGAGGGAAATTACTCATACGTCTAGAGGGAGCTAGCCCTGACACAATAGTGGTCATTGGGGTTAGAGAGGGAAGTTTATACATGTTAACAGGAAAACATGTTCATTCTTTGGTACATGATAGTGACAACCTATGTGAGATATGACACAAGAGGATGGGACACCTACACTACAAGGCACTATCAATTCTAAGGGAGATTGTCACTGGTATTCTATATTTGAATGTTGAGCAGCAAGGCATGTGCAAAGGGTGTGCACTTGGAAAGAATGCCAAGGATGATTTTCCAAGCGGTAAGAGTAGGTCCAAGGGGATATCGGATCTTATTCTTTCAGATGTATGTGGGTCGATGTAAGTAGCATCAGTGTAGGGAGCATCATATTATGTGACATTCATTGATGACTTTTCCAGGAAATCATGTATATTCTTTATGAAGACCAAGGATGAGGTCTTCAGTCGGTTCCGAGAGTTCAACTCTCAGGTGGAGAACCATATATGGAAGAGGATCAAGGTCTCGAGTTTAGATAATGGGGGAGAGTACACATTCAATGATTTCAATAATTTCTACAAGGAGGCAAGGATCAAGAGGGATTTGACAGTCTCATACAACCCTCAGCGGAATGGGGTTGTGGAGAGAAAGAATTGGCCCATCATCATTTATGTCAAGGATATGATACATGATCAGGATCTACCCATGTGTCTTTGGTAAAAGAGGTGTAGCACAACAATATATATGTAGAACAAGAATCCTCACAGGACATTGGGGGACAAGACTCTAGAGGAGGCATTCTTAGGAGTGAAGCTAGAGATATGGCACTTAAGGAATTTTGGTTTTCCCATATACATCCATGCGCCTGTGGAGAAGAGGACGAAGCTTGAGCCTTCAGGACAAAAGGGTATATTTTTTGGGTACAACAATACCTCAAAGGTTTACAGGATATTCATACTATCACAAAGGAAGAAATTTGTGAGCGGAGATGTTAAGTTCAAGTAGAAATTGGCATCTAGGAAGTCTCAAGAGTTAACACTAATGTCAGAGCATGATGAGAAGGAGGCTTCAAAGGATGAGCATCGATTAGTAGCTTCCAATTTAGGAAGTCAAACTTCATGTGGGGAGGAGGATTTATCCCCTTCCAGTTCTACCAGGAGACCCAAGTGGTTATTGCAGACATTGAGGGATGTTGGTGAGGCTCCTAGGAGAACAATCAGGGAGAGCAGGCCTCCGAAGAAGTTTCATAAATATATGGCTCTTATGAGTAGCATAATTTATGTTGAGCCTTCCATTTTTGAGGAAGTGATAGATCAACAGGTTTAGCATGATTACACGGTGGAGGATTACACCTCTATCATGAAGAATGATGTTTAGGAAATAGTGTTGAGACTAGAGGGGAAGTAAGTTGTGAGTTCCAGGTGGCTCTGCAAGATCAAGCATGTTGTATATGGTAGCATTGAGAAGTTCAAGGCAAGTTTTGTGGTGAGATGATTCTCTCATAGAGAAAGAGTGGACTATGAGGAGACATTTTCTCTAGTTTCCAGGTATTCTTCCATTCAAGTTGTTATATATATTACCTCAGTCATGGGGTGGAGGATTTACCAAATGGATGTGAAGACAATGTTTCTCAACGTGATCATTGTGGAGGAAGTATATATAGAACAACCTCAACGATTTGAGGTACATGGGAGGTATTCTCACATGTGCAGGCTTAAGAAAGCCTTGTATGGACTCAAATAGGCACCCATGGTGTGGTATTCTAGTATTTATGGATACTTGTAGAGTATGAGCTTCACAAAGAGTGAGGTGGATCCTAACTTGTACCTCATACTTCTTGGGACTGATCCACTCATGTTGGTGTTGTACATGGATGATTTGTTTCTCATAGGTGCGGAGAAGCTTATAGCATGGTGCAAAGTATATTTGGTTGCATAGTTCAAGATGAAGGATATTGGATTGATGCATTATTTATTGGGGTTAGAAGTATGGAAGATATCGAGAGAGATATTTCTTGGTCGATGGAAGTACACAGTGGATATCTTGTGGAGATTCAGGATGGAGGACTATAGAACGATGACTACACCTATGGTTACCAGCTTGAAGAAGGTTGTCACATCAGATTCAGAGTTGGTGGATAATAGGATATACAGACAGTTGATAGGTTCTTTGATGTATTTTGTCAACATCAGGCCAGATATATGTTTTGTTGTGAACACCTTGAGCAACTTCATGGTGGAGCTGAGGTAGGTGCATTGGGTAGCAGCGAAGCATGTGCTCAAGTACTTGAGAGGTACATTGGAGTATGGGTTGAGGTATCTTGGAGGTGATGGAATGAGGTTATAGGGAAATTCAGACTCATATTCGGTAGTGAGTGCAGTAGATAGGAAGAGCACCTCAAGGTGTTGCTTTAGCTTGGGATCAATAGTGATTACATGGTTTAGCATGAAGAAAACTTCTATAGAACTCAATTCAGCAAAGGTAGAGTATATGGTAGCTATTATGGCTAGTTGTGAATCCATTTGGATTCAAAAAATGATTACTTGATTATTTGATCAAGGATTGGAGCCCATGGTGATATATTGTGATAATCGAAGTTGTATCAAACTCTCTGAGAATCCAATATTTCATGACAAGTCCAATCATATTGAGATCATGTATCACTTCATCTGATACAAGATCTATATTGTAACGCTTTTCATTATATATATATATATATATATATATATATATAGAGAGAGAGAGAGAGAGAGAGAGAGAGAGAGAGAGAGGACATTTTGTCAAGGAGATCTCGGATAGGTGGAGAAATACTTTCATTTAGAGATTAGTACATGTCAAGGAGAAGAGAGAATATGAGAAACCACAAGAATATCTAGCAGATTGAAGCCAAAAATACAGGAATGGATTTGTACGCACTGTACAAGTCAGTCAGGGTGTGTATGTACACAAGCTACAGAACAAGAAAGTGTGTACATATGTGATCTATAGTGTAGGAAGGTGTGTACAAGTATGAGAAAGTGATTGTATGGGACCATAAATCCAAGGAGGAGTTGTTATGGTTTGTAGGTTTTGTCTAAAGTTTTTCTATATTTCTATGTGAGATATTTTCTGGGTAAGGGAGCTCTTGTAAGATTTGATATTATTTTAATGATAAGATTATTTGAAGGGAAAAAAACTTTGTGCGTTTGGAATTGGTTTCTTTTCTTCTAATGTTTATTTTAGTAGATTATTCCATCAAGTGTATTTTGCTTTGTGAGTTGCTAATCTGATTTAAAACAAGGAAATCAATAGTAAACAATTTACCTAGGTGTTGGGATTAGAAGGTTAACATAAATATTGTCATAATCAATTCAATATTTAAGGGAGATTGTTGCAAGCTTTGATCGGTGCATGGTTGGTTACAAATGTATTGATGCATATTCTCTTTTTTCATTTTTATGTAAATATAAATATGTTCCATAATCAATTCAACATTTAAGGTTTCTATGTGTAGATGTCTCATTGTGTCCGAGAGGTTACAAATAGATTGATGAACATTCTCCTTTTAACATTTCAATCTCAATATAAATATGGCCATAATAAATTCTACATTTAAGGAAGGTACTTGAACAAA
>ML838719.1:25131-35520 GCA_009831015.1 Picea engelmannii
CATCTTGTTGTATCTTGTGTATGTTTGTATCTAATTTGTATATCTTGTATCTAATTTGTATATCTTGTTTCTTAAACTTTGTAACACTTAGATTCTTTTGTATAGTTCTAACTTGTGGTTTGGGGTAGTTTGATTTGAGTTACCTGTAAAACTTTCGTAATAAACCACCCTCAAACTTTAGTTGACCCCATTGCCCAACCTTAGGCACTAGTCTTAGTTGACTTAGGGAAATGGATGACTTTCATATAGATTAGACTTGCACTTTGCATTTGCTGCTTGATCATCTTAGGCTAGTTTTCCCCTTTGGCCTATAACGAATTAAAACTAACTCCTAGAACCTTAACATTAAAATTAACTTAGTAACTAGGGACTACCCCCCTTGGCTTCCCTAGGAGTAAGCCTAGAAGGAAGAAGTTCCAGTCAAGGTGACAGTGTGGACTTGGAACTTAGACATTGTGTCTCCGAGGGCACACTAAGTGAGTTGGACTTAGCTCACGTTAGCAAGTGTGCATTAGGACGGCAACAGGGTCGATGCCATGACAGTAGAATACCAATCCATTATAAAAAATGATGTATG
This sequence comes from Picea engelmannii, assembly GCA_009831015.1. Classification (NCBI taxonomy): domain Eukaryota; kingdom Viridiplantae; phylum Streptophyta; class Pinopsida; order Pinales; family Pinaceae; genus Picea; species Picea engelmannii. The sequence goes on from ML838719.1 coordinate 25,709, forward strand.
GGAAATAGTTCCCAGACCGAAGAACAAAGATGTGGTATCTTCCAAATGGTTATACAAGATAAAACATGTTGCAGATGGAAGTATTCAAAAACATAAAGCAAGATTTGTAGCTCGTGGATTTTCTCAAAAGGAAGGCATTGATTATGAAGAGAAGTTTGCTCCTGTAGCCAGATACACTTCTATCAGAACCATCATAGCTCTTGCAGCCAAGATGAAGTGGAAGTTACACCAGATGGATGTGAAAACAACCTTCTTAAATGGTGTTATTGAAGAAGAAGTGTATATATAACAACCTTAAGGGTTTGAAGTTGAAGACAGAAAGACTCATGTCTGCAGGTTGAAGAAGGCTCTGTACGGGTTGAAGCAAGCTCTTGGAGCATGGTATGGCAGAATTGACAGTTTCCTGACAAGCTTGAGATTTACCAAGAGTAAAGTTGATTATAACCTTTACTTCAAGGTTATGAATGATGAGCCAGTTATATTGTTGTTGTATGTAAGAAAAGATCATCACAGATTGTAAGAAGAAGTTCGTTGTAGAATTTGAGATGAAAGATCTAGGCCTGATGCATTATTTCGTAGGTCTTCAAGTTTGGCAGAGCCCAGAGAAGATCTTCCTTAACCAAGGGAAGTATGCAGTTGAGACACTGAAGAGGTTTGATATGTTGGAATGTAAAGCCATGAACACACCCATGGAAACAAAGTTGAAGCTCCTAGTTGATGCTTCTTCAGAACTGGTTGATGCTACTCTATACAGACAGATTATTGGTTCGTTTATGTATCAGACAAATACCATGCCCGATATATGCTTTGTTGTGAACACCTTGAGTCAGTATCTAGTAGAGCCCAGATATGTTCATCTTGTAGATGCAAAGCATGTGATGAGATACCTTAAGGGTACATTGAAATTTGGTCTCTATTATACTAGAAATCATGACTTCAGATTGATTGGTTATACTGATTCAGATTGGGCTGGAAGTGTTTCTGATAGAAAGAGCACTTCAGGATGTTGTTTCAGCCTGGGGTCAGCCATGACTTCATGGCAGAGCAGGAAGCAATCCAGTATTGCTCTCAGCACGGCAGAAGCAGAATACATTGGAGCATGTTCCACCAGTTGTGAAGCCATATGGTTTCGAAAGTTGTTGACAGGTCTATTTGATTTGGAGATGGAAGCAACCGTGATTCAATGTGATAACCAGAGTTGCATAAAGATGACGGAGAACCCTGTGTTCCATGATAAGTTGAAGCACATAGAAATCCGGTATCACTACATTCGTGATATGGTGCAGAGGGGAGCTGTAAAGCTCCATTATGTTAGCACAGATGAGCAGGTTGCGGATGTGTTGACCAAGCCTCTGTCTCATGTAATGTTTGAATACTTTTGAGACAAGCTTGGTATAGTTTGAAAGGACCTCCCTCGAAAGGGGGAGTGATGTTGATGATACTATGGTATCATGACCAATAGCGGGTAGCTCCATTAGGATTTTATATCCTAGGGGATTGATCATCCTTGGATAGATCCCAAAGGTCCGATAAGGACGGATGTTAGAGTACATGTTCATGTATATGCTAGTTGTGGTTAGTAGTGGTAGCTCCATTAGGATTTATATCCTACAAAATCTTTTGATTATTGGGCAAATCCCGAAGGTCCAGTAAGGATGGTCTGTGAGAGTACCACGTGTATCTTCATTAGGATATTATATCCTAAGGAATCTCTTGATTCCTGGGCAGATCTTGAAGGTCCAGTAAGGACAGTCTGTTAGAGTACCACAAAATGTTGTTGTTGCACCTACCTCATTCTGTTGTTATATGATGATGATGTTGCTCCAGCCTCGTGTTGTTGATGATGTTGTTGCTCTAGCCTCGTGTTGTTGATGATGCCATATCAACCTAGTGTTGTTGATGTTGTTGTTATAGTTTTATACTAACTGATGTTGATGTTTCAGATTCTAGCTCCATGCTGTGAACGATGATGATGATTCTATTCCAGCTCCATGTTGTGAACGATGATGATATTGATGATGAGAAAAACTTCTGATGATCTATAGATATGCCAGTCAGTGTTCCAGATGTTGATGATGTTGTTGCTATCTGTCTCTCTTGATGATGTTGTATTGTAGAATACCCTTCTTGTTAAGGGGGAGTGTTGAAATATTGTAACTGCGAAGAATATTCTAATTATAACCGATTTATTATATTATAGATCAATCCCCTTTTGTGGATTGATCATGTCGGGACTTATGTATGACCAAATCCCCTATTGTGTATTGGTCAAACCATGTTTATATGGTGCTAATTGAGAAGTCAACCCCTAGGGCTAATTAAAGTGGTTTTAATCACTAGTTGAAGAAGTCGGTGTTACACATGATTTTGGTCACTTTGGTGATGTCTCAACAATGATGTACTCAAGCTCCCAACAAGGACTTTTTGCCTAAGAAAAGTGGCTCTTGTCTCCTTCCAAAAACATATTTTTAAGATGAGTTCGCAGCTATGGCCTAGGGTGCGAGAATCCTTCATTCTCGCAGGCCACCCACACTTAGGGTGCGAACCTGTTTTTAAACTTGGAAAGGAGAAGAGGTCTCGAGGGTTCTAGAAGGGAATCTTCTAGAAAATGAGTTGGCATTCGTATGGTTGTCATTTTACTAACTTCTCAAATTTGATGGGATCATCCTCATCCATGTAACCATCTCTCCTTTTCCTATATATTGAAAGGTTTCTCATGGAAAAGGTTAAGCAAGATTGAATGAAGAATTGGTGAAAGAATTGTGTGAAGAACTCTGCTTGGACAGAAACTTGAAGACTCTATTTTGTCTATCAAGAGGAATTGGATCTTTTTCATGCAAGTACAGAGCAATTGTGTGTGTTGGAGCCAAGGGTCACTGAAAGGAAGCTTGCAACATCAAAGCGATCAGGTTGTATCTTCTACTTTCAATCAATATAATACAGCGGCATGTCCCTTTCCCATAAAGTCACTCTTACTTTATTGTGTAATTCCTTGATCATATGCATAAGTTGACGTTGAATATATTTTGCTATCTTCACTTTGGTTGGTTTGTGTTATCTTGGACTTGACTTCACGAGAGCGTCGGAGCGAAGCGGGAACAACAGAGACCTAAGGAAGCGATATAAAGGTATGTCACTTGTTCCTGCCTATTAGTAGATTCAATGATTACAACTTAGGGAAAGAGTCATGTCCTGTCTTGTTTTGTTCTAGATCCAGGTGGATCTAGGGAGATTCGTTAGTGTCCGCACCTACCAATCAGTCCGATAACAAAATTGGGGACCATACTGGCAACAATCCCAAACCCATTTCTTCTAATGTTCAAAATGCTCTGTCTCCTACCCCTTCCACCGGCAAGACTTCTGAGGTAAATGCTGTTCAATCTACCCCCACCGGTAAAAACAAATCCAGAAAGGGAAAGGGTAAGAATAAGGAGGACAAAAATAATTCGCAAGCAAAGAGGAACAAAACACCGCCTATTGACGATAAGGATAAGCGCAAACCCCAATACCCTTGTCTTATCTGTGGTGATGATCACTACACTAAGGATTGTCCACGATGAGCCGAGGTTACTAAGTTCCTTCAAGGGACCACGAAACCACCCACTCCAGCCATATTGTCACAACCCTTCCCCTCTCAACAACAGGCCCAATTGGTCATTCATGACCAACCTTCCCCCTCCAATACATCCTATGTCTTAATGTGTACAGGAGATTCAAAGCAAAATGACATCACACTTACCACTAGAGCGAAAGATTATTCTCCCTCTAAAGAGAAGGTTGATGCTATACCTCCTTCGTTGGTCCAACCATCTCCCACGACCCCACCTACCAACGATCCTCTTCATCTTGAACAACCGAGCCTCGACACAGTTCTTCACCCTCCTCCAAAGGGCGTCGTTCGGAAATCGGCTTTCAATCCTCATGCCCGTGCTGCCCAGAACTATAGTATTGTTGAAGATTTGGCCCAAGCACCATCCGCGATGTCAGCCCTTGAGGTCCTTCAAAGTTGTCCTATACAACGAAAGGCACTGTTGAAAGCTATTAGTGGAATCGACCCTACGGATACGAATTTAATAATTTTTTACTTGGAAAATCACATTCCAAGGTTACCCCCTCAACTCGCATTCCAAATACAAGTTATTGTCTCCGACAAAAACATTTGCAGAACTGTTATCGACGAGGGTGCCTCGACGTGTCATGTCTATTACCTGCTGGAAAGCCATCGGCTCTCCTCCTTTGACTGAATCCCACAACACACTCAAAGCCATTAATGGCTCCAGTTTTAAGCCTTACAGTGTCCTCCCTTCGTTGTCGATTACGTTAGAAGGCAAAACGGTCCAAGTTGAAGTGGAAGTCTTTGATGCTCCTCTCGATTACAACCTTCTAATTGGTCGTAGCTGGATTGATTCCATGCGTGCAGTTGTGTCGACTCTTTTCCGTGTCGTGCGTTTCCCTCATCAAGGAAAGGTCATTACCATCGACCAATTAGCCTTCTTTAACTCAGATGCGCGTACTGGCAACATACCGTTCATTGCCAAAACCCCACCCGGATACGAGAACATCGATGTGGGTCTTCTTAAAGACTCCTCGTTAATGGGTACCTTCCCCATCCCACCACTCGATGTTCCACATCTGTCTGTCGCCTCGATCAACATGATCTCCACCTCTACTCACGAAACCCCTGCGTCTCACGACCCATGGTTGGTACCCAACCCAGGCGATCACCTTCGTTACGGTGACGAAATGCCTTTGAGTCCGGTCGAATCTGCCTATCAGGCCATTCAATCGGCAACCCCTTCTACCCCCTCTCTTGGTGATTTATCTCCAGATCCTTTCCGCGTCATTTTTCCCACGGACGAGATGATTATGTCTGTTATGGAAGACACCCCCTGGGACGATGGACATCACCGTTCCATCCTCTTCCTGGAACAACACACTATCCTCCACATGATGTGTTTTCCGAAGGGAACTTAAGTAATATCTCACCCACCATCCCCCTCGACATATCCATAAAACCTGGAATTGTTGAAAATGTGCATATCGGAGCTTCATGTTCCCCCGATGAAATTGTCACCTACAAGTCGTTTTTCAAAGAATTTCGTGACGTCTTCGCCTGGAGCTATGAAAAAATGCCGGGTATTGACACCGACATTGTGATACATGAGATCAAGACATACCTAGACGCTAAACCCGTCCAGTAACGCCTTTGCCTGGTCCACCCACGTAAAGTGGCCGCTATCAAGCTTGAAGTCGAAAAAATTCTCAAAGCCGGCTTTATTTACCCGATGGCTCTCACTGACTGGGTTTCCAATCTTGTCCCGATCGACAAGAAACAAGGCACAATCCACGCGTGCGTTGATTATAGGGATATTAACAAAGCATGTCCTAAAGACAACTTTCCTACCCCCTTCGTTGATCAGATCGTCGACGATTGTGCCGGAAGTGAAATCTTCTCTCTGATGGATGGTTTCTCCAGATATAATCAAATCAATATCGTTCCCGCGAACCAACACAAAACCGCTTTTATTTGTCCTTGGGGCACTTTTGCCTATCGGAAACTTCCTTTTGGTCTAAAAAACGTTGGCGCAACTTTTCAGCGCGCTATGTCTTATGCCTTCCATGATATCAAGCACATCGTGCAGCCATATCTAGACGACTTACCCGCTCATTCCATGCGCCGTGTCGATCATCCGATACACCTCCGAGCCATTTTCCTTCGATGTCGGTTTTACCATATACGCTTGAATCCTCACAAATGCGTTTTCTGTGTAGAATCCAGCCGACTTCTAGGCTTTATTGTTTCACGTCAAGGAATCAGGGTAGATCCTTTGAAGGTCGAGGCGATTCTCAATCTCCCTCCTCCTTCGCTTCACCAATTACAAAGTTTGCAAGGGAAAGCAAACTTTCTTCGTCGTTTCATCCCGAACTATGCCGAGCTAACTTTTGGATTTACGCGACTACTCAAAAAGGGATCCGAGTTCGTATGGGATACCATCGCCAACAAAGCTTTCGAAGCTTTGAAACTGTCCCTGACACGTACTCCGCTTCTCTTCCCACTTGATTACAGCAGCGATTATTTTCTCTACCTCGTAGCCTCGGATTACACCATCGCTATGGTTCTCGTCCAAGAGGATGATTCTCATGACGAACATGTCATCTATTACTTGAGTCGAAGTCTTACGCCTACCGAAACCAAGTATTTACATGTCGAAAAACTGGCCTTGGCAGCCGTCCAAACAGTTCAACGTTTTCGGCACTATATCCTCTCTCGCAAGACTATGGTAATTTCTAACTACAACCCTATGCAGCGCATTCTCACACGTCAACTGCTAAGGGGAAAATACTCCAAATGGATTGTGATACTCCAAGAGTTTGACTTAGAATTCGAACGCGCTAAGTCCAAGAAATCCTTAGTATTTGTCGAGTTGATATGCGACTTTCCCTACTCTGAGACGGAAAATGTAGCAGTCGATTCATTACCTGATGAATCCCTTTTCCTAATTAGTTCCGATGATCTTTGCTATGGAAATATCATCATATATCTCCAAACCCAGACTTTCCGGCCCAATTTGTCTAGCACTGACCGCTGTCGAATACGCTACCAAGCCCGTCAATATATTATCCTTGGTGATATTCTTTATTGTCGTGGGATTCACTCAGTTTTTCAATGCTACCTCACGTTTGATGAAGCCGAGAAAGCCCTAAATGACTGTCATTCTAGAGCTTGTGGTGGTCATATGTTTGGGTATGCTACTGCCCAGAAGATCTTGTGAGCCGGGTATTTTTGGCCTTCTTTATTTAACGATTGTATAATTGTCGTCCAAAAATGTCACGCTTGCCAGACCTACAACCATAAAATACAGTCACATCCTACTCCTCTTCACTCTATGGTTTCCGTCGGTCCTTTTGCGAAATGGGGTATCGATTTCATGACATGTCACCCTCACTCGGTTGGGGGGCATGGATACATTATTGTAGCCATAGATTATTTTACGAAATGGACCGAGGCAATGCCAACATTTGACAACACCGGAAAGACCGCAGCATTATTCATATTCAATCACATCATAGCTCGTTTTGGTGTTCCTCAGGCTATCGTCACTGATCACGGTAGCCACTTTAGAAATTTCATGATGTCCGAACTCACTGAAAAGTTGTCTTCGCCACGAAAACTCAACACCCTATTACCCACAACAACGGCCAAGTCGAAGCAATTAACAAAATCCTCATTACCATGCTTCGACGAATGATAGGGATTCACAAAACAAGTTGGCACACGATGTTTTCAGCATTGTGGGCTTACCGGACATCCGTTAAGTCTGCTACTGGGTTTACACCATTCCAGTTAGTCTATGGTCTAGAAGCCATCCTGCCAATTGAATGTGAGATACCCTCCCTAAAACTAGCCGTCGAACTCCTCCCAAACACTTCTGCCGAAGAAAAACGTCTGTTGTATCTCATGCGATTAAACAAAACTCGTCGCGACGCTGCCCTAGTCATAGACGCCCAGAAGAAACGCGTCAAAGCCCAATACGACAAACATGTCAAGCCTCGCGTTTTCTCCGAAGGTGATCTGGTTCTCCTTTATGAACAAGATCGGGATATGCTAGGAGCTGGAAAATTTGAAGCTATGTGGCGAGGTCCTTATATCGTTAGACAAGTTTTGGAGAAAGGAGCTTACAAGTTAGTGGATTACGACGATATCCCTTTGAGTGAACCCAAAAATGGGTTGTACTTAAAGAAGTACTATGCCTAAGATCACTTGTGCATGAGTACTTGTATTTTATTGTATCATATTTCTTGTGTGTTACTGTAGTATGCTTTTTCGTTATCTAGTCTCTGCCCTCGATTGCTTATGTTACGTTGTGTTTGGCTTCCAGATGTTGGAGTTTTCGCTACCCCACGTTGGTTTCTCTAATGGCGTTAGCCGTAGTACTCAGAACCTTGCTTCTGCTCCTTGGGCAATTTACGCCCCTACAAACGAACTTATCACTCTACGAGGTGTGTGTCTCGGCCGTGTGACCAACAATATTGCAGAGTATAGCGTCGTCATCGAATTGTTGATTGATGCTATTTCGCTCGGTATCCGCCATTTGGTTGTACGACTCGATTCACAGCTAGTAGTACTACAGTTAAGTAATGTCTATGCTATTCGAAGTCCTACTTTATTACGAGTATATTTACGAATTTGCCTCTTGGAACATTATTTTGATTATATTAAGTATCGGCACATTTCTAGATGTTTAAATACATTGACTGATGCATTAGCTAACTATGTATTAGACAGGCATTTGGGCCATTTATAAACCAATCACATCACATGTATCACACAACACAAGATAAGTCGGTAAAATCTGTATATATGTATAACGATCAAAAGTTTTTTACAAAAAGTTTCTGTCCAAGGACCAAAATCTCAAAATGTGAAGCTCATAGCTTCTACAAAATAGCGTCATGGGTGACGCTCACGATAACACACAACTGCCCGGGCCACCCTACGAAGCAGTCGACTAATAGACTCTGACATGCCCACAGTGTGGCGCTGATAACGCCGGGGGATCTTCCCGATAGCCATGTCTGGAATGTCTGCAGTCAACCCCTCCAAGTTTTGCTCCACTGCCTCATAGTCTTCGGCATCCCATCGCGCCACTGGAGCCGCCTCTCCTCGCTGTTGAATAGGAGACGTTCCTGGAGGTCGATATGGCCCCACATCTGTGTCATCAAAAAGAGATTTTTTTATCAGTTCTTGGACAAACATAAAAACATTTTATATGATAAAAACTACAAAAACGTTTAAAAGAACAAAATGTGTACTTCTTTCCTAGGTCACCCCACTGAGCATCCTCAAGTAGGGCTAAATCTGGATCCCCTCGGAAGTCCAAACCGGCGTATGTGTAGTCATCAACCATCAGCATCTGTGGCCGCAACCAGTCGAAGAATGAGTCATTGTATTTGATGATAGGCCCAGCTACGTGTCGGGCCATGAGGTTGCACCACCTTAGCATCCTCGAATCCTGTGGGGCCAGTAAACCCCACTCAACCTGTAATCTCAGCAATGGGACCCTCTCGAGAAAGGACACCAAAAGTGATCCGTACCCAAACTGCTTCAAGTCGCCCTTCCTGCATTTTGTCAATTGCCTCTTCATACTGCGGAGAACTGCATCCGACCAGTTGAAGACTCGTGGCTCTGTGCACTCTATGGCGTATTGGAAGTAGCTCTAGAGAGCCATGTGTGGAGTTGCGCTCCCGACCATGTGTCCTATAGTGAACAAGATGGCTCGCAGAGTCAAATCTTGGATCCCCCAAATAGCCACCTTGCCCTTGCGTCTTTCTACCTCTGGGACACAATATTGGCGACAATAGTCGCTCATAGGGAGTCTGCCACCTCGGCTACTAGTCAAGCTAGCGTGGTACCCACACCATGATAACGTTGTTAGTGTTATCCCCGATATCTAGGGATAACTAGGAGATCATGTCTCGAGGCCCACATGGTCCTAGACATGGAGTACCGAGAGTGGGATTGACTTGAGCATGGCCCTGGAGGGCCCATCTTTCTTCTTCTCAGCCAAACTTTGTCCTGTCAGCAGTAGCAGCTTCCATCACTACCGGCCTGGGCTTGCATCGGAGAGGACTCTTGCTCCATGAGGTAATTGGTCAGAGGTATCATGATATGTGTCATATTTGATCGTTATGACCTTCTTATATATGCATTAGGTTCCTTTCATTTCGGATGACTGCTTGGATCTTACACTAATCCACTTGACCACTGTTGGGGTAATTGATGGGGTAACTTAGCAAGCTGGTATTCATGG
>ML838719.1:39563-52349 GCA_009831015.1 Picea engelmannii
CTAATAATAAAAATAATAATAATGACATGATTAATCCACAATGGGGATTTAATCCAATAACAAAATAATAATAATGATTAATCCACAATGGGGATTTAATCCAATAATAAGAATGCTCTTCGCAGTTACATTATTTCAACAGAAAGGTCAACAACTTGTTTCAAACCTTGGCACATTTTTTATTGAGCAAAAATCAAATTGAAATTTCATTTTTCGGCCCCCGCAGGTGCCCCTTTAGCACAATGCGAGATTCTCGCAGGTGCCTTAAGGCCGCCTGCGAGAATCATGCATTCTCGCAGGTCCTGTATGGCTAGCCTGCGAGAATGCTCGAGCGCAAGTTTTGGCCCTAAAACAAACCCAAAACCTTGAAAATTTCCAATGAAAACAAAAACTAAACCATGGAAAAGGTAGAAGATCAAGAGCTTACCTCGTTGACGGAGACGGTTCGCCAAATGGTCGCTTGTGCCTCCCACGATCGAGCAACGAAATTTGGGGGAAAAAGAGTTGTTTTAGACAAAGTTCTTGGCAAAATCACAATGAAAATGGTAAAAGCACTTTTTACCCATATTTATTCACTTTTTACCTTTTTGTTGATTTTTATATTGTTTTGTCCATCAAACCTAATGCCTAATAGCCCTATGAGTATGACTTTTTGCAGATATAACGACTTTGAAGTCCACACGAAGGAATACAGATGTTTTTCTTTTTTCGTCGCATGTACGACTGCTTTTTATGGTTTTTAGAAAAACTTCGAGCTTAGTCTTCGTTCGTTCTCGCGCTCAAAAATACATGAGAACATAACCGAGCATACTTTTCTCGTCTTTTCGTACTCGTCATGGTAACACGAAAACAACGAACGCAAAAGAGTATCCTTTAAGCTCTTTTCACACTCCTTAAAAACGAAAAGATTGTCGAGCGACCTTGTTCTGTTCACGCTCGTAAAAGTATCTGAACAAAATGTTCGATGGGCGATAGTCTATCACTTTTTCGGTCCTGACGAACTATTTTACGAAAAAGGAACATGAAAACCCCCCGAGATTTCTATCTTTGGACTCGTTAAACAAACATCGAAAGACCCGTAATGGGACCGAACCACTCCTTCCTAGGGTTCGTTAAACATACTCCGAAGGATGAGCTTACATCAACAAGCATATGTTATCCTCCTCAAACTTGCGTAAAAATAAAGAGATACTCGCCAGAAATGGTGGAGGAAATTTTGGGAAAGGGATGTGTTTTCGTATTCATATTAATGGCAGTAAGTGTCGCTCTTGAACATGACACCCCCTATTCATTATTTGAAGCCGGTTTGGGAAATCCATTTGTCTCTCGTTCAACTTGCTACAAGGTCATATCCTGGGTCGTCTCTAAGTCAGTGCTGCCAAGTCCTTGGTCGTGTCATTCATATGTTCAAAAGAAGTTCATTCAAACCCTCTATTGAGTCGGCCATCTGCAATCATCCATTTTTACCAAGCCGGCCTTCCCTGTGTCCATTTCGATCTATATTCATACTCTGTTTCACCTTCAAAATCTGTTACTTATTTCGTGTCATTGATGGGGGATACATCAAGGCCCTCCTGTGACGAGTCTTGTTCCGTCGACTCCAATTCATTATCCAGAAACAAGACTTAGAAATTATTTGGTACCTTGGAACTTGCATGCCTCAATGGCAGGTTTCCTCACTTTCAATAGTGGGTTTTCATTATTGATCCCTAATTGGGAGATTCCGTCGAATGTTCAACCTCAACTCATTTATTCACGTTTGTTGGATTGTACTAGTGTACTTTGGGAGTCCTTGACATTAATGGTGATTTCCCTCGCACTTGTTAACGGTTTCATCAAATGACCGGTAATCAAGTAGTTTCTACCATGTTCGACTTCGACACATGTAATCACATGGCTAGATTCATACTTTCAGGTGACGAGATTGAAGACCCTGGGTCTCCTATTTTTGGTCCAGGCTGCGATGGAGTATGTATGATTTGCAGACACATAGATCCACTTTGTATGTCACGTGGTTGTCTTCTCGCATAGATCCACAGTGTATCCCTGGTGGCTATGCAATATTTTTGACGGCATGGATCCACGATGTATGATTGGTGGCCATGACCTACGTTCACGATGTCAGCCATCTGTGATCTGAGTATGGGAATGCCTACCTCAGAACTGGTATTATATTCTGTAGATGCTTGGTTGTTTACAGGTTTTCGATTAGGTGCACTCCTAGTTTCTGACACACACACGTAGTTTACAAAGTATTTCGGCTGTCACAGATTCCGGCCTCATACTTTGGGGGGCATTCTGTTACACATGATTTTGGTCACTTTGGTGATGTCTCAACAGTGATGTATTCAAACTCCCAACAAGGACTTTTTGTCTGAGAAAAGTGGCTCGTCTCCTTCCAAAAACATATTTTTAAGATGAGTTCACAAGCTGCCTATGGCCTAGGGTACGAGAATCCTTCATTCTCGCAGGCCACCCACACTTAGGGTGCGAACTTCTCGCAATCTGCTCCATACACAAGGTGCAAACCTGTTTTCAAGCTTGGAAAGGAGAAGAGGTCTCGAGGATTCTAGAAGGGAATCTTCTAAAAAATGAGTTGGCATTCGTATGGTTGTCATTTTACTAACTTCTCAGATTTGATGGGATCATCCTCATCCATGTAACCATCTCTCCTTCTCCTATATATTGAAAGGTTTCTCATGCAAAATGTTAAGCAAGATTGAATGAAGAATTGGTGAAAGAATTGTGTGAAGAACTCTGCTTGGACAAAAGCTTGAAGACTCTATTTGGTCTATCAAGAGGAATTGGATCTTCTTCATGCAAGTACAGAGCAATTGTGTGTGTTGGAACCAAGGGTCACTGAAAGGAAGCTTGCAACATCAAAGCGATCAGGTTGTATCTTCTACTTTCAATTAATATAATACAGCGGCATATCCCTTTCCCATAAAGTCACTCTTACTTTATTGTGTAATTCCTTGATCATATGCATAAGTTGACGTTGAATATATTTTGCTATCTTCACTTTGGTTGGTTTGTGTTGTCTTGGACTTGACTTCATGAGAGCGCCGGAGCGAAGCGGGAACAACAGAGACCTAAGGAAGCGATATAAAGGTATGTCACTTGTTCTTGCCTATTAGTAGATTCAATGATTACAACTTAGGGAAAGAGTCGTGTCCTGTCATGTTTTGTTCTAGATCCAGGTGGATCTAGGGAGATCTGTTAGTGTCCGCACCTACCGATTAGTCCGATAACAGTCGGCCTTGACTAATGAAGAGACACAACACTAGCGCTCCTCGACTAGTATAAATAAGAGAGGATGGCGCCTCATTCACTCACTCACTCACTCAATCACCCATCTAGTGCGCAACTTTTGGAGGTAGCTGCAGTTGGAAGAAGAAGGAGAGAGAGGCGCATTGCTCAGTCTTGGATATTCTCTAGTGTTTTGGTCATTATCTTGGCATTGTATTGGCAATCTATATTAAGGAAGTTTTTGCTAGGTTTTCTCCCCCATGAGGGTTTCCCAGGATAAAATGATGTGTACCTTGTGATTGTGTTTCTATCATTGATCATGCGTATGCTATTATTGTCTAGTAAATTGAAAAGAACTTAATAACTGCTCTAAATTTAACAAGTAGCGCAGATGACAGTGGGCAGTTCAGTGCCCTATATCTTGAGGAGAGTGTTGATGGGGATTCCATTGTTGACACTAGCAGTGAAAGTCAGGTGGTAGCACCTCAGCGGGATTGTGATCAGGAGTCACGACACTTGACAGGATAGTTGAGAGTCAGTGAGGACATCATCATGGCAGCCACTACATGCATTGATGATACACATGCATTGGTGGCAGGATATTGTTGGAGGGCCTCGATGGCACATGATAGTTCAGATGGGGGGCTTGCCATTGATGACTTCCATACACTCAAGGAGAGAGTGACTGTGATGAGGGCCGACTACCAACAGTGGTTGATGGATAGAGATTACCTATTGGAGGTTGGCGAGATGTATCACGGGGCACTAAGGGAGAAGGAGATTGAGGTGGACCGACTCACTCATGAGTTGGCGAGCACACGGGGATTCTTGGAAGGCGCAAATACAACCTTTCTGGAAACAGGGTCCATATTAGAGGAGCTCCTTGATGAGACTAGTCGAGGATCCACTACATCTATCTCAACAAAGAGCCAGATGTTGACTTTAGCTACTTCGACAGAGGATGTTGGTGAGTTGGTTGAGAAGCATCAATTGATGGGGGAGCATGAGGAGTACCCAGAATCATTGATGAGTATGGAGAGATATGATCTGGAGACATAGGAGGATGTCCATGTGTCATAGGGACCATCCTTCATGAGGGGTTTTGAGACAGTTGGGTATACACATACACATGGGGATTCCAAAGCCAGGGGCAGTTATGAGGACACTTCCATTTGTGTTCCAGGATTGGTTGACATCCATGTAGAGGTTGATCTAGCAATACACCTTGAATACCTGATAATGCAGGAGGACATGGGAGCTTGCATAACTATATCGGGGCATATGATGATGAGAGATAGTTCACAGGAGCATGCAGAGGTGTACAGTGCGATTCAGGGGGACGCATTGGATTGCAAGGAGGAGACATACTTAGTGGAGCATGGAGATTCCTCTCCTTTGCAGCAGTACATAGTTCTGGGAGATCACCTTCACAGTAGCAGCAACTATATGAGTGATGATGGAGGGAGGGTGATTGACCAACAGTTTGTGGAGTTACCTACTGTTGTACCCGATGGTTGGAGTTTAGTGATGAGTACGGATGATTATTCACCATGGGTGCCAGTGGATGAGCTTTCGGTCAAGTCCTTGGGATTGACCAAAGTCTATGATACTTTCCAGTCCTACATACAGTTGCAGTTATTTTTGTTAGCCTTCCTCGATACTTTCATCATAGACAACAGCATAGGGGGAGATAGATAATGGTAGGGGGCATGGAGAGTTGATAGGCAGAGAGACCTCCTGACTGTAGTGACTTTATTACATACAGCAGGATAGGGGAGGATCATTAGAGACAGACAGTTGAGGCCTTGGGCATGATGGAGAGTATCTTAGGCCATGGGACATAGGATATCTCAGAGGTTGATACAAATTCAGATTCTCATTGGGATGAGGATGGAGGGCTTCTGACAGTTATCAGTATGGCACATCAACAATTAGTGGGGATTGGAAGTGATGAACTTCCAAATTTTCCATGGGATCCGAGAGTCCATTTGGTCAATAGTTTGCTTCATCTTATGATGGTCCAGGTTGCGCCAGAGAGCAGCATACTTCACTCTTGGATTATTTTGAGAGGGCTTGCTGGGATTTGTTTTATGTGGCAAGACAGGTTCTCTTTGTTGATACTTGTGATTGAGTATGGAAATGGATGGGAAAATTTGGGTTCCACAGGGATACCTTTACAGGTTCAGCTTCTTGATAGCAGGCCCAATTATCATAGGTATTTTGCATGAGGATCCAGGAGTGGGGTATCCAATAAGTATACGTTGGGCAGACAGTCATGATCAGAGTAGTGCAGCATCAGCGTGATAGTTCCTTTCAGAGATTAGCAAGGGACCCTGGGATTACAAGGCTAGGCATTTCATTGATTGATGGAGGCGAGTGGATCTTTGCAGGGGAAAATCACTTTGATTTTCCATTGAGCTTCAATTTTGGGGGGAGCACGTCACTTGTTGGTGGATCATTGAGGTCTAGTAGTACCTCACTATGGCAGCAACACGTTCAGTCGGTGGAGGCCGTGCTGGGTTTGGTAAGGTCTTGGAGGTCAGACTCATTTTGGGTGGAGGCCGTGTGTTATTTGCAGGAGACCAATGGTGTTGATATCTGATAGGACTATACTTCACAGGGCACTGCAGTTCGCACCTTGATATGGCATCCAGGGATTAACGTGTTTGGTAGTCCATAGTTTAATGGGGTCGAGATCCGAGTAGAGAGGTTGCTTGGGGAGTTGACCGAGAATTGGGTGCACACGATCACTCTACTCATGAGGAGCATTTGGGTATCATGTATGGTGAGCACTTGGAAGGGCCATGTCTTGAGGAGAGCTCACTACAGGTCACACAGGTGGATATGGAATTTGGGTATCACATACATATTGATTAAGTTATTGCTTGAGGACAAGCAATATTCTAGCAGGGAGGACTGTAATGTCCCCATTTTTGGACATTATTATATTATAGAGTGTTATGCTTACCAAAGTATCCAGATGGGGGTGACAACGAGTTCAGGAGATATTGAGGGGTTTTATTGGGCCCGACTTGCATCCTTCATCATATTTCATCATCAGGATCCATTCCACACAGCTTGGCTTTGGTTTCGTTGCATTCCGACGATTTTTGTAATTTTGAGTTATTATGGGTCATATTTAATTGATTTCACTAAGGTCATTTTTGGCATAATAGTTGGAGAAACCTCTTAGTGTAATAGCTCATCGAAATCGGGAGGAAGAGAACTACAAGATTAGATTATGAGAAGTGACTTTCAGTGGCCGAAGAAGCCACAAGGACGAATAAATCACTTTTTAGAGGCCAAAAGGCCAATTAATTAATAAAGTGATTTAATTAAAGAATAATAAAAATAAAGTAAAGGTCACTTGGAGGGAAAAGGTGAACAAGGGGGATAAAAGAGAGATTGGAGCCTCTATTCTCTCATTATGTTGATTATCATTTTGATGTCTAGCTTCTTGCTAGAGAGCCCATGCACTTGGGGGTTTTGACTAAACAAACCTTAGAGATTGACCGACCAGATAGGATCTGTCGACTATGCTAGGAGGTCGAGATTGAGGAGCACTTCATCTTCCGATGCCCCA
This sequence comes from Picea engelmannii, assembly GCA_009831015.1. Taxonomy (NCBI): domain Eukaryota; kingdom Viridiplantae; phylum Streptophyta; class Pinopsida; order Pinales; family Pinaceae; genus Picea; species Picea engelmannii. Next base: position 46,396 of record ML838719.1, read on the forward strand.
TTTATTATGAGATCAGGGGGCGGTTTCATTGCTTATTCAGGGGGTCTCAGACCCTCACATGATTCTTCAGGTATCTGGATCAAAGGTGTTTAGCCTTATACATACAGGAGGCCCTCAGGGTCCGATCCCATACTCTTCAACCTCCTACTAAACCGGACCCGATTTGACAGATCACCTCCTCCTTCTTGGTGCTACCCTTAAGAAGGGGCACTAAGAGATAGACCGACACTAACGCAGCCCTGGACTCCAGATCAGTTCGGACCCGTGGGACCTTCCCTCATCTCACGAGATTTCAGCGACATGGCCAGACCAGATCCCCTCCCAGGAGAAAAACAAGATCCCCCAGACCTCATCGATGCACTACCTCAACCAGCTAGCAACGCGACAAACGAACCAGGCACCCCACCAATCCCCGCTCGAGACACCCAACTATACTTGGCTTTCTTCATTCAACCTTGGATGGTAGGAGAGATTGATTCATTTCACGACTGATCTATTTCCTTTTTCCCTTAGACCTCCTACGATGCACCCCATCTTTCGAGCAGGTATCTAAGCTCGAGGCCAAGGGTTTTACATGCCTCGAGGTAGTTCTCACTTTCTACTACTCTATCTTATTGCACTTTACTTTCTTCCTATCGCCTTTTATAGGAGACCTTTTGGTACTCCCACATTGTATTGACATCTTTATACTCAACAGTCCCTTTGACCTACTTTTGTGGTATTAGTCAGACATTAATAAAATTATCTTATCTTATATTGTCTTCAATTTTTCAGCTAGCAATGAGGTTTTAAGTGGGTATCTTAGATCTATTGCAAATTGGTTAGAAAAATAGCAAATTAGTCCAAAATAATGTCAGAGAACCTCGCTGCCAACAACAGTCTCAGTTGGCCCCCTTTTTAAGCATATAGATGACATGATATGAGGGTTAGAGGGACATTCAAGTGTGTTTACAAGGTAGTACAATGAGTGATTACTTCAAGGAAAGCAAACCAATGAATGTTATCAAGGATGGCTTGAGTACTCACTGTTCTTCTTTGCAGTCTTATGATAGTTTTAGACAGAGGTAGATTTGATGCAAAAGTGCTAATGCCCTAAGGAGATTTTAGATTGTTAGAGCATATTTAGAGAGGTAAGTGGTGTAGCTAGATATGCCTCAAAAAACGATGTACTGCATGGATTTACTAATTCAGATTGGGCAAGAAGTGCAGATGACAGAAAGAGTACTTCTGGTATATGTTTCAGTTTGGGCTCTGTTATGATATCATGGGCTAGCAGGAAACAGAAGTCTGTTGCACTCATCATTGCAGAAGTAGAGTATATTGCAGCTTGTGATGCTTGTACGAAAGTAGTATGACTCCGTAAGCTGGTTTCTTGACTATTTGATCAAGTGTTGGATTCGATTGTGATATATTGTAGCTGTGTGAAGCTTTCAGAGAACTTGGTGTTCCATGACAGGTCGAAGCACATTGAGATCAAATACTACTATCTCTATGATAAAGTCCAGAAGGGAGAAGTGATTCTCCAGTACATCTCCACCAATGAGCAGACAACTAATATTTTGATGAAGCCTCTGTCCAAGATAAAGTTTGCATACTTGAGGGACAAGCTGGGACTCGTGGAGGTTGCTCCCTTGGTTGAAAGGGAGGAGATGACTTCCTTGGTTGGGAGGGAGTGCTGACGACATCATGGATAGTCAGTGTGTTGGTGGACAGACATTCTCCAGGTGGAGAATGGTCCAGGCAGAACAGATCGTTGGTGGACAGACATTCTCCCTATGGAGAATGGTCCAAGTTGACAGATTGTTGATGTATCATGGACCGGTATTTTCCTAAGGCACAGATTGTGGCCCAATTAGGAAAATGGTTCAGGACCAATATTCTCCTAAGGCACAGCTAGTGGTCCGATCAGGTTGAATAGTCCGCCCTCTAAGGACATGGCGTCCCAATTAGGGTGGTTGATACGGGACTGATATTTTCTAGGGCACATATAGGTAGAGATTGATCTCTATGGTACATATGGTGACCCAATCTCTATGGTACATATGGTGACCCGATTAGAAAATAGTCTGGGACTGACATTTTTCTAGGACGTATGTCCGGATTAAAAGAATGGTCCCTATAGCCCATGGCGTGGCTTTCAACATCTAGAAGGACTGACATTCTTCTAGGACGTATGTTCGAATTATAAGAATGGTCCTTGTAGACCATTGCGGGGCTTTCAGCATCTATTGGGACAGCTATTCTTCTAGGACGTATGTTTAAATTAGAAGAATGGTCCCTGTATCACTCTGTTGAGTGGGTGACTTATGCGAGACACTCTGTTGAGTGCATTGAGTTCAACACATGACCGATTACTCAGATGGAATATGGCCTCGAGAGATGATGCAGACGATGATATGATTTGATGCCAGGAGACTATTGTACTGCATGGTGATAGTTTGTGTAGCTACTAGTTGATTGCAGTGGAGACTGTGTGTCTCTGGATAGTAGCTATGTAGTGCTGTGGCAGATGTGTTTCACTAGTAGTGACTATATGTCACTAGATAGTAGTTGTGTGTTACTAAAAGTGGTTGTGTACCACTGGATAGTAGTTGTGTACTATTATGGATCGACACTGTTGTGATCTATTGGATGGCATTGTAGTCACTGTGTACTACTATTGGATTGCCATGGAGACTACCAGTAGTGTTGAAGGTGTTTCCTAGGCTGGTGTGCCAACCACTAGTGTTGGAGGTGATTTCCAACTAGATGGATAGTGATGATGATGCTCATGAGTTGATCTGCGTGAGCATGAGATAGCTTGTGTGGCTATGATGATGCTACCTGTAGAATGGTCTGCAAGACTATGTGAGCCTTGTCCATACCATGTGAAATGGATGGATGTGTTTGAGACCATTACAGTTAATACCTCCCTAGCTAGGAGGGAGTGTTGATATTATGGTAGTTGTAGGAGGTATTAACTTCCATGTGTAACCTTTGGCTAGAATAGAATATTCCAAAAGCAAGAGAAACCCTAAACATATGTGTAAAAACCCTAGAAGACAAGTCGGCTCAACAAAAGAATTAATATTTAAGTATTATCCTCTAAAAGGACAAGTCAACCCAGACAAGTGACAAGAACCACTATAAATAGAGGGCGCTTGAGCTCATTTGTACTCACTCACTTCACTCTCTCTCACAAGCATAGCGCAAGTTTGGAGATGCAACTGCAAGAATGGAAGGTGGATCTTTTGGGGTGATTCTTGGTCTCTCTTTCTAGCGCTATCTAGCCTAAGATACGCGCCCTACCTTCTAGTATCTCTTGGTGGTATACTTGGTGGTATTCTGATATTCTTGGTGGTATTTTTGGTAACTGCAACTACAACTGCTGCAGTTGAGTATTGTTCTTGTTCTGTGGTTTTTGGGACTCCCTGTCTGGTGAGCTATCTTTGGAGAAAGATGCGCTCTCTTATTTATCTGATGATTCTAGTGCTGCTTCCGGAATCATTCTATCTAGCAAAGGTTACGGTGCTCGAGGGTGGCTACATGCCTATGGTTGGGTGAAATATTGTGATATTGTCTATGGTTAAACGAGAACATCGATTATTTTAACACGGAACACGTCTCTAGTCTAAAAAAAATTCTAAAAATAATTACTGAGGAAAGTACTCTGATACCACTTGTAAGGGTACCAAATAGAAATATTCATATCAAGGGCACAAATATTATCCAGATATATTGCAGAAAGAAACAGAATAGTGAACACAATGACAATATGAGCCAAAATATGATACCTTTATTAATATGGAAGCATTGTTCACTTGCCTCTTTGAGGGGGCAACCTCCAATAGAGCAAAGCTCAAATTACAAATGTTAAATTTTGAGCTTGATTTCTTAAGCGGATTATTTCTTTGAATTCTTCAACACTTGATTCCAGCTTAATACATTTTAACAATATAGAATCATAATTGAATAGATATAATCATGTAGATACGTAAGTATGCACATCAACAACACATATACCCTGGGGAAACCCTGTACAGGGAGAAAATGTTGAAATAATGTAACTACGAAGAGCATTCTTATTATTATTGTTATTTTATTATTAAGATTAATCCCCATTGTGGATTAATCATGTCGGTAATTGTATTAGGACCAAATCCCCTTTTGCGGATTGGTCATCGGACAATTATAATGGGCAGAATAAGAAGTCGGCCCCAGCAGTTATTATTGAGACTCAGAATTAATTTAAAGGTGGGTTTACCCACCCAGAGTGAGAGGTCGGCCCTGCCAGTGAAACCCTTTCACATGTGTCAGTCTTGTATATATAGGAGGCTAGCGCCTCACTTCTAACACACAACTCACTTGCTCATTATCTTATGAGGCAAGCTGCAATTACTAGTTAGAGAGAGGAGAAGAAGAGTGGCGCATCTCTTAGGGAGGACTATCTGTATTGGTTTGAGTTATCTCTTGAACATTGTATAAGCTATTTATGATACGGAAGTTTTTGTTGGGTTTTTTTCCCCTAGAGGGTTTCCCAGGAGAAATGTTGTGTCTCTTGTGAATGTGTATTTCTCAGTGATCTTGTTCTTATGATGCCCTTATCTATTGAAATGCAAAGAACTATAATAATGGCATAAACATTAACATGGAATCAGAGCCAACCTAAAGGAAGCACAATTTGCAAGAGGAGAAACATCACTGTTACCGTACCCAAAAATTAGGATTTTGCAAAAGTCAATCTTTTCAGCTTCCTAAACACCTAGAAAGTTGCGCCCTCCCCCAAGGATCAATTTGGCACCTAGAGCGCACCTTTTGGTTGGATCTCCCAGAAAGTGAAACCCTAGTTTCACAAAATTACCAGAAGTACTAGAAAACCAGTACCAGAAGCACTAGTCCAGAAATCCACAGATCAGATTTGACGGGGTAAAAATTGGATTTTCTCAGATCCAAGGACACCAGGCCACTCGCCTCAGCCAAGTGCACCTCCTGGTAAGGTCAAAATTTGATTTTAAGCATTTTCAATTTTTGGTCATTTTCATAGCCTCAAGTACAAGATGTCTGCAAGCACAAAGCTTGTTGAGAAGCTAGAAGGCATAGACAACTTCTGTGCCTGGAAGTATAGGATCAGTCTGATCCTTGCAAAGAATGACCTAGCAAAATTTATCAAAGAAGAAGTGGAGGAACCTGAAGATGCCATAGAGAAAGCGAAGCATCAGAAGGACTCAATCAGGGCTCAAAGAATCATTGCAGATTCAATCAAAGACCACTTGATCCCGTATGTATCGTCCAAGAAGACTCCGAAGGAAATGTTTGACGCTCTAAGCAAACTATATGAAGGAAAGAACATCAATCGAAAGATGAATCTAAGATCTCAATTAAAGAATATCAAGATGCAGAAAGGAGAAATGATTCAAGAATATTTCTCCCGAATCTCAGAAATAAAAGAACAGTTAAAAGCAATTGGAGACACCATCGACGAAGATGAATTCGTAATAACAGCCCTAAATCGTCTCGCAAGACCTTGGGATGCTTTTATTCAGTCAGTATGTGGCAGAAAGGAGAAACTACAGTTTGAGAGCCTATGGGAAGAATGCACCCAAGAAGAGACAAGGGTAGCCAACCGTAAAGCACTACTAGCAAGGGACATTGATCAAGCCCTAGCTACTCATACAAAAGGAGGAAGGAAGAAACCCTACTTCAAAAGGAAATCTCATAGAGAACCGCAACCATCAAACAAATTCAACAACCAAAAATCTCATTTAAGAAATTTTCAGAAGAAAGGACAACGCAAGGGACGAGATCTCTCATCTATACAATGCTATCATTGTAATAAGATGGGACACAAGGCGAATAATTGTCCAGTTAGAAGAGAAGAATACAAGAGGAAGCACAAAAGGCAACATGCTCACATAGCCAAAGATGAAGAACCACCTATGAAGATGATTAAGGACCATGTCTTGATCTCAGCTCTC
>ML838720.1:0-11054 GCA_009831015.1 Picea engelmannii
GATTGTTCCCCTGACAAGATTCAAATCCATACAGATTTATTTAAATAATTCCACAACGTTTTTTCCTAGTCTTACGCTAAAATGCCAGGCATTGATACAAGAATCGTTGAACATGAAATTATGACTTACCCTGACGCCAAGCCAGTTTGCTAGAATCTTCATCCAGTTAATCCTCGGAAAGAAGTAACTATTAAGGCTGAAGTAGAGAAACTACTCAAAGTTGGTTTCGTCTACCCCATCCAATTGACTCAATGGGTGTCAAATCTCGTTCTAGTTAATTAAAATTAGAATACGATTCGCGTATGTACGAAATTTCATGATTTGAACAAGGCCTATCCAAAGGATAATCTCCCCACCTCATTTATTAACCAGATTGTCGATGAATGCGTAGGCTGCGAGGTATTTTCTTTCATGGATGGTTTCGCAGGATACAATCAGATATAGATCAAACCCAAGGACCAGCATAAAACAAATTTTATATGTTTGTGGGACACATTTTCTTATCAGAAGATGCCTTTTGGCCTGAATAATGTCGGAGCCACTTTTCATTGGACCATGTATTTTGATTTCCATGATATCAAACACCTATTCGAGGCTTACCTCGATGATTTAGCGTCATGATCTCGTAACAAAGTTGATCATCCCACACACCTCCAACTTATCTTTGAGTGATGTCGCTACTATTAGATTTTCTTGAATCTAAACAAATCCATTTTTTGCATGACATCAGGTCGTATGTTAGGTTTTATATTTTTGACAACAGGGATCATGGTCAATCCTTTAAAGGTTGAGACAATAGTTTAGTTTCCTCCCTCGTTCATAGTCCCTGAGCTTTAGAGTTTACAGGAAAAAGAGAAATGTTTACAGTGTTTCATCACAAACTATGGCGAGATCACAAAAGAGTCCATGTGTTTACTAAAGAAGGGAATTCCTTTACATTGGGATGAAGCCTCTCAATGCTCTTTCGAAGCATTGAAATGTGCCCTCACATCTTCCCCCTTCTTCAGCCACCCAATTATAATAAATGTTTCTTATTGTATTTGGCCGCTGCAGAGTCGACCGTCGGCATGGTCTTGGTTCAAGAGGATGACTCTCTTGAAGAGCACATTATTTGCTACCTAAATTGAGGCCTGGTTGGACCAGAACACAACTACTCCCATGTTGAGAAACTTACATTGGCAGCAGTTCATGCTATCCAATGGTTTCATCACTATATCATGTTTCGCAAGACCACGGTCATTGTCATTGTAAATCCATTCCAATATGTGTTGAAATGATGTGTAATCGACAGAAATATTAGTATATGGATAGTTATCCTCCAGGAATTTAACTTAGATTTTGTTTCGGAAAAATCCAAAAAGTCGTTAGTCTTTGTGGAACTCATCTCAAAACTTTCGGTCGAGTCAGGTGATGTTACGCCTGAAGAGTCGCCTATTAAAGGAGACATGTTTTTGATCGCATCTTTGGATCCCTGGTATGGAGATATACTAGTATATCTCCATAATTTGAAGTGCCCCACCTCTGCTTCTCGTGATGAGCATCGACACATATGCCATCAAGAAAAAGACTCTCTTATTCTCAAAGACACTGTGTATCGTCAAGGTATAGATTTCATTCTTTGTTGATGTCTCATCCATGAAGAAGCAGAACTCATGCTTAATGGATACCACACTAGAGCATGAGGTGGTCATTTTTCTGGGTTGGCAATAGCCCAAAATATTCTACGAGCCGATTACTATTGGCCAATGTTAATCAAATATTTCATTGAATCGGTCAAGAAGTGCTACCCCTGTCAGATCTTCTCACGGAAGATGAGGGCACATCATGCTCCCATGTTTCCCATCATTACAGTTGTCCCCTTCACCAAGTGGGGGATTGACTATACTACATGCCACCCCCCTTCAGCCAGGGGGTACCTCTATATCATCGTAGCAGTAGACTACTTTACCAAGTGTGTATAAGCTATGCCGACGTTCAAGGATGATCGAGAGACAGTGGCTCTCTTCTTGTTTAATCAGAAAATAGCAAGGTTCGGTGTCCCAAAGGAGATTGTCACTGACCATGGAAGTCACTTTTAGAAAAAAAATGATGTCTGAATTAACATCAAATCTTAGGTTGAGAAAAGAACACTCATCACCTTATTACCCACAAGTGAATGGTCAGGTGGAAGTTGTGAATAAGTCACTCAAGACCATTCTACAATGAACGATCGATTCAGCCAAGTCAAATTTCCATTTGATGTTATACTCAACATTATGGGCCTACCAAACGTCTGTAAAGACTACCACTGGTTTCTCACCTTTTCAAATTGTTTACGGGTTGGAAGTAGTATTGCCTATAGAATGATAAATCCCATCTCTTAAGTTGGTTGTACAGTTATTTCCAGACATTTCACTGCTTAAGGAATGCTTACTATATCTCAAGAAGCTCAATGAGAAATGATGTGATGCAGCCTTGGATAATGAGGCTAACAAGCAAAGAGCCAAGTGTTAGTATGATCGGTCGATTCATCCTCGGATTTTCTCCGAAGGTGACCTTGTCCTAGTCTATGACCAAGATAAGGATCCCCTGGGGGTAGTCAAGTTCAAACCCATGTGGTTCAGAACATTCATCGTGAAGGAAGTATTAAATAAGGGCTCTTATCACCTAGTTTATTTTGAAGGGAACTCTTTAGTGGAGCCTAGAAATGAGCTCTACCTCAAGAAGTATTGTTCGTAGGTGGGTCGCCTTGGGTGACTTCTTGTACATATGTATAGTTCTTATACATTTTTATTTTTTGTGTTTTTGGTCTTATCAACGTGTCATTTTAATGTCGTATTTTTCACTGTGGCATATGTCAAGTGAATCAGATGTGTTCGTTGGATTTGCAGGCGATGCTAGCCAACACACTCGGAGGCTTGCTTCTGCAGCTTGGGTGATTTTCACACCTCAAGGCCAGTTGTTATCTTCTGGAGGTATATGTTTATGTGACGCCACAAACAATGTCAACAAATATAATGTAGTAATAGAGATGCTTCGTGACACCTTGTCGCATGGTATCTCTTACCTCTGAGTCTACTTAGATGCATAATTGGTTCTGTCCAAATTAAATGGGGTTTACCCCATTTACGATCCTACTCTACATCGATGACTCCTTAGGGTATGTCTCTGATAATGTTGTTTTGATTACATTACATATATCCATGTTCCTAGGAGATTGCATCAAATGATAGATACTCTAGCTAATAAAGTATTAGATTGGCATATTGCACACATGTAAAGAAAAAGAACACACATACACATGTAAATACATTTGTAAATAAATGTAATCCATAATACATAAAAAGATGTGTGTGTGTGTGTGTGTGTGTGTATCGAAAGTATCAGAGTACATAGGTGGGTGAAAACGCCTCAAACAATAACGATTCTGGTATATAACACAAGGCTTATGCCCTCAAAAATATACAAAGAGTTCCCCCGACACAAAAAAGGTCCACCCTAAGCTAAGAACAAGACCGGTTGGCCCTGCCATAGTGGAGTACAATGTTTGCCAAACATCGAAATAGTTGAACCTGGGTTCTTGGCATCCCAACAACATGATGTTGCATATATGGTGGGATTTCCTCGATCTTGTTCATAGGCACAATACGAGTGAGTGCGGACAGGTTCCACTCCACTCGTCTCAAAACTCTCTTAGCCTCTCCGGCTGGAGGTACCCCTGCTATTGTTGTTGGTTCGATGATTGTTGTTGTTACCTCTAGTCATGGATGGCACCTACTCTACGCAAAATTAGCTGGACACAATGGTCCCACATTTGTACATAACAGATACATAGTTTTCAGGTTCTCTAATACACATAAAAATGATATATATAAAATAATTCAAAAATTAAAAAACTTTTGAAAAGAAAAATGTACCTAATTCTCCTCGCTTCGGTCCAAGAGGTACAGGCATGTCAGGATCTCCAGAGAATTTGATCCTGTGATAGGGGTAGTCCTCTATAGTCAGAATCTGTCGAGAACACCAGTCAAAAAATGTATCATCTAAGTCCTCGATGGTCCTCACTCCCCCCTATCATGACAACAATGTTTCCCACCTGCACACTACTGGGAAGGAAGCCACATGCCCCCGTATTATCTCTCTAGGACTAAGACTGGGTCACCTCTCGAAGAAGAAAGTGAAAAGAACAATCTCAAAACCAAATTTATTGTTGTTCCTCTTGGCTATATGTTATATTCTTTGCACGTGTGTGTGGGAGGGAATTAGGTTCTGCAATTGCGTCTGATGATCCCTCTAGTAGTTATCTTTGTGTCATTTGCAGTTTTTGCTATCTTTTGTGGATTTTTCTATTTTTAGCAGTTTTCTAAATTAATCCTGGATTAAGGGATTAGGGTTTTTGTATCTACAGAATACCTAAAAACAATGTATATATTGTATGGTGAATGGTGAAATTCGATATAATGAATATAAGAAAGGTTTTCCCTGGTTGAGGGTTTCTGGTATAAATCTTTGTGTACTATCTGAATGAGCCATTGATTATTTCTATTTTTCTTAAGAATCTGTATGCATTGCTTTACTTCACAGGTTTAAAACTTACATGTGGTATCATAGCTTGTTTTTGGATTCAGAGGTACGCCTTTGTTGTTGAGGGTTTTGCTCGGTCTTGATATATCAAGTTTATCTTAGGTATGTGATAAACCTTGGTTTAGTAGGAGATTTTGCAATGGTGATTCGAGTGTAGAAAGAGGAATGGCGAGCTCTTCTAGAATCAAGATAGAAAATTTCAACAGTAAAATCTTTGAGCCATGGAAGATCAATATGGAGGACCTTCTTGTAGACAAAGAATAATGAATTGTTGTGGATCCTAGTACACAGCCTACTGGTACACCATCTACTAGCACACAGGCTACTGGTACACAGCCTACTAGTACACAAGATACTAGTACACCACCTACTAGTATGTCGAAGGAAGATTGGGAGAAGTTGGACAGAAGAGCAAGGAGTATTATTCGACTCTACCTGGTAGATTCAGTGTTGTTGAATGTCTTGGGAGAATCTACAGCCTAGGAAATATGGTATAAGTTGGGGAATTTGTATCAATCAAAGTCCCTAGTAAACAAGTTGTTTCTTCGAAATAAGTTGTAACATCTTAGGATGGAAGATGGAGATTATGTGACAGAACATCTAAATTCCTTTAATACTTTGGTAATTCAACTTCTCTTTGTTAATATTATGATTGCAGAAGAAGATAAGTGTATTACTTTGTTATGTTCTTTTCTAGACTCTTGGGATAATCTAGTTGTATCAATTGGTAGTACCACTCAATCTACATTGAAGTATGACGATGTAGTTTCATCCTTGTTATCTAAAGATATGAGGTGGAAAAACATGGATAGTCATAGCATAGATTCTTTGTTTGTATGAGGTCATACCCAATACAGGAATCATGGTAATCCTTTGGGGTGGAGACCTAAATCTACAGGTAGATCTAAGTCTCCAGGAAAATATTTGAGGAAATGCTGGAAGTGTGGTAAAACAGGGTATTATAAGAAAGATTGCAAGTCTAAGAAGGTTGAAAAACCAAAGGGATCTCATAGTACCTCTTCCACAAAGGCAAAAACCTCCACTGAAGAAGGAGGTGGTGTTTACCTAGAATCTATAGGTACACATGAAGACCGTGATGTATGGTTGATTGACTCAGGTGTGTCATACCATATGACTCCTCACATGGAGTGGTTCTCTGAATATGAAAAATACGATGGTGGTGATGTATTCCTAGGAGATGACCCGATGGATAGAATCATGGGACATGGAAGGGTTAAGTTGTTTCTAAACGATGGAAGGATTAGAACTCTCCCTGGGGTTCTTCACATTCCAAAAATTTCCAAGAGCCTAATATTTGTAGGCAAGTTAGATGATGCAGGAGTGGATACTGCATCTGGAAAGAACACTTGCAAGATGGTATGAGGAGAAATTGTGTTGATGAGGGAAGCTCTGTACAAGTTTTTGGGAAGCACTTATACTAATGGGTGTAACAATTTTGTTTTCCTTGAGTAGACAAATAAATAAGACAAGACCAATATCATCCCTGAAAAGAACACCATGTTGTGGAATCAAAGACTTGGGCATATTGGAGAAAAGGCCCTTTGAACACTACACGGTAAAGGAATGGTTGAAGGTATGCCTAACTGCACTCTGGATTTTGATTTATGTGGACATTACATATATGGTAAACAAAATCGAGTAAGATTCCCATTTGGTGCTACAAGAGCAAAGGGGATCTTAGAGTTGATACACAGTCATGTGTTTGGACATGTGCATGTTCCATCACTAGATAAGTCTGTGTATTATGTTTCATTCATAGATGGTTTCTCAAGGAACACATGGATTTATTTTCTTATAAATAAATATGAGGTATTTGATAAATTTGAAGAGTTTAAGGCTCTGGTAGAAAATCAAACAGACAAGAAAATAAAGGTATTGAGAACAGATAATGGTGGAGAATTATGCGGAAATGAATTCAAAGAATTATGTAAGAAGTGTGGTATAGCAATGCAGAAGACTACTCCATACACTCCTCAACAGAATGGAGTTATAGAAAGGATGAATAGGACACTGATGGAAAAATAAAGGAGCATGCTCAATGGTGTCGAGTTAGGACAAGAATTATGGGTAGAGGCAGTGGGTACAACATGTTACCTGGTCAATCAATCACCCTCATCAGTGTTGGATGAAAAAACTCCACACGAGGTATGGACTGAAAAGAAACCCTCTCTTCAACATCTTAGAGTGTTTGGTTGTGATTCTTATGTACATGTTCCAAAGGAAAATAGGAATAATATGGATAAAAAAGCTGAAAAGTGTATCTTTATTGGTTATTAAGATGGTGTGAAAGGTTATAAGCTTTGGAACCCAGAAATTAAGAAGATTGTTTATAGTCAGGATGTTGTTTTTAGAAAGGTAAAAGATGTGTCCAAATAAGAATTCCTACCAAGGCAAGAGGAACCTGAGAATATAGAGCTAGAGTTGGATGATGCAAAATATGAATCATTTAAAGAAGATGAAGCAGAAGAAGAAGAAGAACCTCATACCCCAGTATTGAGGATATTAGTAAGAGAAAGAAGGAAACCATAAAGGTATAGTCCACCTGATTTTCATTTCAATTTTTCTTTATCTATTACTGATGATGATCCCAGAACTATTAGGGAAGTAGTGAATTCATAGGACAGTAAACTATGGAAGAAGGCCATGGTTGAAGAAATGGATGCCTTGGATAAGAATGAGGTATGGGATATAGTTGAGTTGCGAGCTGGAAGAAAATATGTTGGTAGAAAATGGTTGTTTAAGAAGAAGTTTAATGAATAGGGAAAAGTGGAGAAATACAAAGCTCGGTTAGTAGCAAAAGGTTACTCCTAGGTAGAGGGAATTGACTTTGGTGAGATTTTTTCTCCTGTTGCTAAGTTAACTTCTATTAGATTTATTTTATCTATTGTTGTTGCTTTTGATCTTGAAGTGGAATAGATGGATGCGAAGACAACATTCCTACATGGGGATCTGGAAGAATAAATCTACATGAAGCATCCAGAAGGATTTGTAGTAAAGGGAAAGAAATAGCTGGTCTATAAGCTAAAGAAGTCACTATATGGTCTGAAACAATCACCTGGGATGTGGTACTAAATGTTTAACACATACATCCTTGGATTGGGATTTGTGAGAAGAAAGGTTGATCACTGTGTATATTCCAAGCAGGTTGGTAATCACTTCATTTGTGTAGTGTTGTATGTTGATGACATGTTGTTGGTAGGAAATAACATGGATGTTATCAAGGAGGTGAAATCACAGCTATCCTCTAAATTTGACATGAAGGATCTCGGTGTTGCTAACTTCATTCTGGGAATGGAGATTAAAAGAGATCGTGCAAACGGGAAACTATTGTTGAATCAAAGAAAATATGTTCAAACGATATTGCAAAGGTTTAATATGCATGAAAGTAAACTGATCATGGTTCCTATTCCTATAGGTGCAAAGTTATCTGCAGATCAGTGTCCCAAGACACGGGAAGAAGAAGAGGACATGTCCCATGTTTTGTATTCCATTGTAGTTGGTAGTTTGATGTATGAAATTGTCTATACTAGACCGAACATTGCACATGTAGTGGGAGTTTTGAGCTGGTATAATTCAAAACAAGGAAATGAGAATTGGACAATAGTAAAGAGGGTCTTCAAGTATTTGTGTGGCACTACCAATTATGGATTGTGCTACCAAGGAAGACCAGTATTGGACAGAGTCATGGACATACATGGCTTTGTTGATGCAGACTGGGCTAGAGATCTGGATCACTAAATATCTACGAGTATGTGTTTAACCTATTTGGAGGAGAAATCAGTTGGATGAGCAAAAGACAAGTTGTAGTGGCACTCTCAACTACAGAAGCTGAATACATGGCAACCACTCATGCAAGCAAGGAAGCAATATGGTTACAGAGATTGTGTTCAGGTATTGGGTTGGTACAAAAAGAAGTGAGATTAGATTGTGACAGTCAGAGTGCAATATTCCTAGCAAATAACCCAACTTATCATTCTAAGACAAAGCATAATGATGTTCAGTATCACTTTGTGAGAGACATGGTTGAGGGAAAAGAAGGTGTTGCTGGAAAAGGTTAACACTTTGAAGAATGTTGTAGATTTATTGACAAAGTCTGTGAGCACAAAGATGTCCTCCTGGTGTAGAGTAACAATGGGCATTTCTGCTCTATATTTTTGACTATATAACCCTTTGGACCCCTGGATGCAAAGAAAACAACAAGTCGGAGAATGTTGGGTATATGTTATATTCTTTGCACGTGTGTGTGGGGGCGTGTCAGGTTCGACAATTGCGTCTGACGATTCCTCTAGTAATTCTCTTTGTGTCATGTGTGTTGGGCACTTTGTAGGGGGGTTCTAGGGGGGGCCAGGTATGTCCCCCTCGGTTACATGCAACGTTCAGAGCAGCGCCCCAATTTTTTTTTTTTGGACGGTTTTTGCTATTTTTAGCGGTTTTATAAATTAATCCCGGATTAAGGGACTAGAGTTTTGGTATCTACGGAATACCTAAAAACACTATATATATTGTATGGTGAATGGAGAAATTATATATAATTAATATAATAAAGGTTTTCCCCGATTGAGGGTTTCCGATATAAATCTTTGTGTACTATGTGAATGAGCCATTGTTTAATTTCTATTTTTCTTAAGAATCTATATATATTTCTTTACTTCGCAGGTTTAAAACTTACAGTTTTTCCCATGACACTTTGTGAGTTGTCTCTTCATGCACTCTATCATGGTTGTACTCCAATCAAAAAATCATGCATTTAAGAACTATACTGTGCAATGCATATGCACCCAGGAGGCCTGATGTAAAGCCATGGATCCAGTGATCCACTCAATAAGTAAAAATATCACTTTTAGTGATAGGTTGGTGATTTTGTGGATCGGTACCTGGGAACCCACTTTATCTATTCCGACCTCACAATGTTGTTTGATCAACTCAGAAATGTTGTGAGGCCCAGAGGGAAAATCATAAAGGTTGACTAGTTCCCCTCTCCTTGAGAGGCCAGTCAGAAAATAAATATCTTCAGTCGTTGGATTCAACGACTGTCCCTCAAGCATAAAAGCCTCTATATCTGGGTGTTAGTAATCCTCCAATGCATTCAATAGCCTGGGTTGTGCCTGAATAACTGGACACAAAAATAATTTCCACAACATACATAGTTTTAATGTGATGATAGCAGCAGGGTCTTCCTCGACCATTGAATCAATGTCCTCATGCTCTCTCTTTGTCTCAAATGGACATACATCCTGCAAAATGACAAGTTCAAAGGAGAGTCAAATGATGCATTTTAAATCTGTCTATATGTTTGAGGATGTATGGGGGTTGTATTGGGGACAGTCCCATATGTACGTGGGTAGAATTTTATTTGCCCGTGTGCATATGCGAGCTGTGCTTGGACATCCCGCGTACACGTAGGGCTGACCGTTTTAAAGGTGTGTGCCCCTCCAAAAAACAAAAGGAAATAAAAAATAAAAAAAAGATTGGAAATGCAAGAGGGACTAGTTTGTACTTACTTGGTCCAAGCGGAAGTTTGTTTCATCCACTGAAGCTCCCGAAATTAATTTCTTTCAGAAAGGGGTGTTTTTGGATTTTTGGTGAATTCTCAATTTGCAATGGTGATAATGAGCTGGCAGCTTTTATTTATAGACCTTTTTGGCCCTTTTTGTCATTTTTTGACCCTCGATGTCATTTTTTTAGGCTTGAAAATCATGTAACGTGGTTCTTGATTTTCTCATTAGATGTTACAATACACTTTACTATTGGTTCGATGAACTTTTTGGGATTTGGGGCACTTTTATGGTCCTTTCGTGAAAATTCATTTTTTCCAACTTTGTACATTTAAGTTAGTATTCCACATCCACTTGTTTCGCCTCGTTGTCTTTTTCGCTTTACCATAGGATCGACCCCACCAAATTGTGACATGGAACCATCATTGTTGCTCTAGAAGTGTTGTAATTTAGTTGTAGATCCTACCCTCACATGGATGCCCTAGGTAGATCCTAGTTGCATTTTGGTGTCCATGTCGTCGCTAATGACTATAGGCTCACGAGTCCTTTTAGTCTTTTCTTGATTACGAGTTTGAGCCTTCACATGTCTGATATATTATCACTCTTGGCCTCACCCTTGGGACTCCCAGAAAACAAATGGGTCTTCTTTTAATCCCTTTTCAAACCCTCTAAACATGAAAATATTGTGGAGCGATCTTGTTGCCCTTCACACTTGCCAAACTAAAATTTGAAGGCACGTTTGTTGGTGGTATTTTACCCCTTTTTTGGTCTAGATGGTCAATTGTACGAATAAAGGTATACTCTAGGAACTTCGGTTCGCTAGAAGAGTATTCTTAGGTACAAGTTTAACCCTTTTTTTGGCCTAAGGGACTAAATTTACAAAAAAGGAACCCCCACGGAGTCCAAAGTTATGCTCTTTTCAGACTCCCTAAAGAAGATCGTTGAGTGAGTTTGTTTCTTCACACTCGTTAAACC
>ML838720.1:21945-32244 GCA_009831015.1 Picea engelmannii
GGGATATGGATTATGAATCATCAGGAACATGGATGCCCTTGATGAAGGGTCAGGTCTAGAGAAGGACAATTGATCAATGGTCACGATTCAAACCTCATGTGGAAACAACAAGACCCAAAAAACTGTAGCAACCATTGCATGCATGGAATATGTCCAACTCCTTCCTAACAAGAGGTTGTAGTCGAGAGGTGCATCGAACACTTCAACTTCGACACACACAGTCTTCCCTCCTAACTGCACGAGGAAAGAAGGAATGATTCCATGTGGTCTGAAAGAATGACTATCGAAAGCCATAATAAGAGTAGGTGAAGGAGAAAAAACAGGTTGGCCAATTTCCTTCCAACACACCAACGACATCATGCATGTCGATGTGCCCTCATCAACCATTGTACAAAAAATATTCTGGGTAAATGATTTCATGGGGTGAGCCACTACTATCTGAAATACGACATGGTATGGGAGATGAGGTTTCAAGTCGATTGTATCAAGCATGATAGTTCCCAGATTACATGTCTCAGCGGATCCTAAAGAAGCTAGTAGAGACTTTCTCTGTGAAGGGAAACTCTGGAAGACCTCCAAAGAAGACATTGTGCAAGGGGTTTGTGACAAATCTTCCACCACAGAGTAGTTCTAGATGACCCTCATGTTTGGATTATGTGAATCCTTTTTGAACGCCCCTTTCAGGATGCGTGTCATTATTTTACCCATCGTTCTCTCGATTTGGAGAGGAATAGATGGGTTTTCATCTTCTTTTCCCTTTTCAGTAGTACTTGGATTTCTATAATCATGTGCCATAGTAGCTATCTAAGATCGACCTTTCAACATATAAACATTCAAAGTTGAGGGATTTCTAGATGACGAAGGGGGTCCCTGACTTCCTCCATCCTCATTCGCAGAGGCTTGAGTTAAAAGTTTCCCATGAGGAAATGGGTTCGTTAGCATTGCAGGCTATTGTTGTTCCAATAACTTTTGGGCCTCCGCAAGTCAAGGGAACAGGTGAGTTGGGTGGTCTTCCGCACAGAGGTTGCATAGATACTTCAACTTCTTTTTCTCTGTTTTTCCCCTTCCAACATTATTGGTGGGCTTCTTATCCCCTTACCCTTCTTTCACTATTTTTTCTTCCCTTCGGCCTATTCGTTGGCCTTTGGGTTTGTCAATTTCATGATGTGTACATCTAAAATCTTAGTAGGGAGAGTAGTTGAACTAGGAGCTGGGTTGGCCACTGTCTTTTGTATCAACAATTGTTGCAATTGGTTTGACAGTGGATCAGTGGGATTTTCTTGTGTTGAACCAACAATGTCGTTAGCATGTGGTCTAGACTTATGTTTGGTCTTATCAAGAATAGATTGTGGTGCATCTAGCAAAAGTTCATAAATCAAACCAGACTAAGAGTAAATCAACTCTAGTTGTTGAGCTCTCATTATCACTTCTTCCTCTGAAAATACCCTCAACGTTGTTACATCCTTGGATAATTGGGGTACCAAAGACTTAAGGAACCATTCCTGCAGGAATGTTGGTGGAAATGATACTTTAATCAAACTCTTCCAGCGCTACCATTCTCAGATGTGATCCAAGATATGGTTAGTCTTTGTCTACTCAAAGTTGCCTAGAAATTTTATGCCGCCATCATATCTCACATGTAATTGAAAATGGTTTAAGAAAACCATTGCCAATTCGCCAAAAGTAGAGTATATTGAGTAGTCGTGTTCGATGTACCATTTCGCGACACTCCCGATAAGAGTGAGTTGAAACAGATGCAACTAGATGGACTCATCTCTTAAAGAATTGGACGAGCACCATAGGTAAAATGTGGTCACATGATCACCTAGATCTTCATTAGGTTTTCCTTCAAACTTAGGAATTCCCGAGGGAAACTTGGTGGGCATAGAAGGCCAATGTGGATCGTGACAGATTGGTTTATTTAATAGTCTTGACAAGTCTAACAAATGCAAAGTTTCCAGAAATAGTAGATTAGGTTGTTGAGTATGTACAAGAGGATAGGAGCCTGGGATTTGATTGGCACCAGGTTTCCAGGAAAAGTTAGGCTATTTTCCTGGGTTCTAGTAAAAACCGTGGCCTAGGACAACATTAATATGCTGTGCTTGTTGAGACGTCATCGGTTGAATCCTGTAGTAGGATGTTGGGGGATGAGAAGGGATTGGTCCCTATGTAGTGTTCCAAATGTTTTGGAAAGGGTTTTCCCTTACTGATCCAACCCAGGGTTCCATTGGCCATGGAAGGGGTTGCCCCCGATCGACATCCCTAACGAGGGAACTGATCCCTACCATGGATTCCAGAGTCCTTCAGAAGTGTGTACCCCCTGTGCAGGAATAGTACCCTGCATAGGATTTTTTGATCCAAAAATAGGGTTTCCCCCAACCGAGATGGCAGCTGACAAGAATGCGTTGTTACCAAATGCACCAAAAAAAGAGAATGGCAAAGAACCCACTATTTTGGTACTAGAATAAGGTCCTTGAATACCTTCTCTGAACATGTTGTAGTTCATGGTCGACTAGACAGGTTTTTGAGAAGCACCGACAAGTGAGGGGGACAACGAAGATATATGAACCCTGCCGTAAGGGAAAGCATTATAGGGGGCTAAAGTGCCCCCCCATAGACCCTTGTAGAGGAGCGTTAGAGCTCCCTTCCCCTGGACCCAAAGTATGTAAGGTGGAGTAGGAGAGGACTGAGTTCATGTCAAAGTTTGGCATCCTGTATGAAAATGGAGGGCCCATTGAACTCTCTGTAAATGGTGTAGTGATTACTTCCATGGATGGAATCATACTACTTCCCAAGGTAGAGGCGGTCGAGACCATAGTGGCCCAGACCTGCAAAGGTGAGTTAGGAGGTGGAATGCCCCCAGTTGTGGCAACCATAGAGGGAGTATGAGGATTTCTTGATGAAGTAGTAACATTTTCTTCCATCACTACTTGCAGGATTATCTAACGCTCATGTTGCATTACCCTTGGAGGGGCAATATGTATCGAAAGTGGCACCGACAAGTGAGTGATCAGAGAGTTATATGGACTGAGATATTCCGCTCCAAGGTCAGAAATAGTTGGTCCCTCCGGAAACGAATATTCTCCTGTCGGAGATGGCTCGGGTACAACTTCCTGTGGCTTGGTCACCTCAAATGACCCTTCTTGGTCAAGTCTTCACCTTTGCGGTGGCAGTAGTGGCTCCAAGTTAATCAATGACAAGCCCAAAATCCTTCATGAATGATGGATCTCTTGATCTTCCACTCTATGAGAGGATCAATGACACACTAAGGCTTTCTAATGTTGAAGACCAAAACACGCACTAGAAAAATTTCCTATGAGTTGCAACAAGAAAACCACTATTACTAGTTTGAAGAGCAGTTACAACAACAAACACTAGAGAAACATACCGGTGCAGGTGCAACTCGAACATGGAATCACCCTCTAAGTATAATCTTCAAAGCGTGGCACAATGTTTTCCCTAGGTACTATGGTATACCCCCACAGTCACCTGTGTAAGTCCCTAAAATAAAAGGCAACTATGTTGCCAGCTCATGAAAAAATACCAGGAGGGTACAGTCAATAGTCGGGTGGACCTTAATGAGCAGGGTATCAATCCAAAAACCTATCGATAATATCGAAAGAAAGTGTTTCGAAAGACTACTGAGGGCCTCAAATGSATACGAGACCCACGAAGCTYGGTGGAAAATGCGATCAACGTAATCCCAAGATAAGTCCTMTATATGCATTCCTCCACTACGATTGGTCTGAATTTAGAGGGGTTATCTCCACTACCTTTCTGCATGTGACCTTGTGTTTATCCCCTATGTTAGAGGGGGGTCTCGGATAGTTTCCATGTTACTRGACTTTTTCACTCCCTAGCACAGACTCCTATGTTTGTTTTGTAGCCTTGAAGATTTTCCTCTCCAACCTAAATCAAGGCTCTAGACTAATCTAGTTGATGGACCCTACAAACACAAAGTCTAATAAATTTCAATTGAGTGTTAMTTTTAAATGGCTTATCTTAATTCAAAGGAATGAAAATGAAAATGATGGTGTTTTTCAAGAGACGAAAGAGAAGAACAAATGATGGAAACAAAATTACTTCTTCTTCAACAAACAAAGATTTGCAAATTGAACACTCTTTAACTAACTTTTATAACTAAATTTTCTCCCTAAGACATTTTAAATGAAAAACTCAAAACTGAATTTCTCTGAGCTACAAGATACTTAAAGTCCTAAGTATTCAATAAATAACTTAAGAAAGAATTCTTCTTCCTGAAAAAACAACTAACCTAACTACTTAACCGAACAAGAAACTAAAAACTTTTTTTTTTATGCTCCAAAATAAGAAACTTGAAAACAATTTCTTTTATTTTCTTCTAAAGCAAGTAAAAAGGGAAAAGTGAAGATAAGATGAGACCAAAAACCAACTTCTGGTCTATTGTGGCTTGCAGAGAGTTACTGACAATATTAAAGAAGGTAATCAGAAAAACTCACAAAACTTGTCTCAAACCCTAATCAAGAAAACACAAGAAATCTTGATAAAGAAAAAGATAACTATTGTCAGACCTAGACCAAAGACTACAAGAAACAGAGACTAGGGATAAATCAAGAAAACCCCTAAGAAATATGGCTTCATTTAGGGAAGAGGATGATTTCCTCTTCTTTAAAAATTATTTTCTTGACACAGGCAGACAACTGATACTTTAGCAGCCTGCGTATGTACATTGTCTATTCAAATATAGGGCACGTATGTACACGTGCAGACCTGCTACAGGCTACGTAGACCTCTGTGACTTCTATAAAAAGAAAAATTAACAGTCAAGCACAGGTAGGGAGTACTGGTATAGAAGACCAGGATCCCTTAAAGACACAAAAACTTAACTCAAAAAACAGTAAATAAACCAATTAAAGACACCCAAAAACAAAAATCCCCTAAAAACCCTAGAGGTTCCCCAGTATGGTCTCCAATTCTTCTATAGTGGGAAAACCACCCTATGGACTACACTAGGGTTCTAAAGTGTAGGAAGAGCTAACCGTCTAAAATATCCTAATTTAAAAAATTATCCCAACAACATCTGACATTCATATATAAAGTACAAAGTATAGGGATCCAATAGTCTTACCTTAAACTCTGCGTCTGGTGTCAATCCCAATGCGTTCGGTCACTTCTCTACTGCAAATCTCCTCCCAAGGCTGACCTGCATTCACCAAAAGACAAACAAGAAACTATGAACATTCATTCTATATATGGATTAATGGGTTAGATGTCATAAAAAAATGTAAATCGAACATAAAGATAAAACACTTCATATGGCGAGACAAAAAAATACTTCTTTATATTAATCTCATAAAGTCACTTACAAAACGAGATCAGTGACTACTCCTCAAATCCAATCCCGGGCTCCTCTTCACCAAGATCCAACTGCTTCCACGTATCCTTCTTCTCTCACACCTCTCTCTAGAGAATAGGCATAGGCTTATGGATGAGGAAAAAGGGAAAGAATGGGGAATTCTCGCTCAAGCCCACAATGTGGCTGCAAATTCTTGGGCAAGAGGGGATTAGGAAATGGGCATAGTTTCACTGCTTTCATGCTTCTCCTTGGAATGGGACCCCAAAACCTTATTTATATGTCAAAAACATAGTTATTCGGTTGGGTGATGGTCTATGGGCGGTCAATTGGTTAGGAAACTACCTAAAAGCCCATATTCCCTTGCAACTTTTTATTTTTTGCAACTTTTGTGGGTATACGCGGGCTGTAATGGTGCAACTAGCGTATGTATGCAGGAAATAGTGATGTAGCTAGCATACATATGTGGTCAATAGTGGTGGAGGGTGTGTACATCTTAAAAAAAATGGTTTTTAAGAAGAGTTATTCAGTATTGGCTTGGCAAAAAATAGTAACTAAGATGGCTTGCTACTAGGTATGCATGTCTAGTGCAAATTAGGGTTATAACATATGGGCCCTTACAACTCTCTTAAGATTTAATTTTCAATCAAGTAAGTTGAGAGGATTTGCCTCTTTTTGAAAGTGATTTTATTTACCAAGGGAGATGGAGACTTATCTAAGGAACCTCTTTTACTGATTTCCAAGATCACACTAAGGTGCAAGGAAATATCATACTCCAAGATTGGTTTATATGGTCTACTATTCTAGGTTTAATGTGATGACTTTGTAAAATGAAATCTTTGTTCTGAAATTCAAATGAAAAACCTTTTAATCCATCCACGTCGAAATCGAGGAAATAAAAGATATTTTGGTTCCTTTTAGTCTCCCTAATTATCTATGTGTGATGTGGGGTTTATGGATGCAATAATGAGATCTCAAACTGCTTGTACTAGCTTTTACAAAGTGCTAAAATCAAATCTAAACTATTGAGTGGTAGTGGGAAACTTAAGCCTTGTAATTTTTAAAAAATAAGATAGGTGTACGACATAATCAGAAAAAATCGCACATAGCACACAAATCCCAATGTATGAATAGCACATGAATCAAAAACATTCACACATAGCGCATGAATCCCAATGTGTTGTTGTCCCTTGACCACGTTTTGAGGATCCTTGGTCATGTTTGACCTATTTTGGGACTTTGACAGGCTGTCAAAGGTGGAGCGCAAGTCAAAGTGGAGATCGCAGGATCTCGACCCGTTATTTAAGGTTTTTTTGGTTTTGGGCTTATGTAATGGGTATGGGGATGTCATCCCATGGGTTTACCCATGTTTAGGCCCATTTTGTAATGTATAAATAGATGTCTAGGCGATGTAAGACGAAAGCGTGAAGGATGATATAGGCATTTGTGTGATGATATGCTAAGTGCAAGTGGTAGTTGTACATGCTCTGTGCATACTGTGAGAAGCTTGCAAGGCTAAGTACAAGTGGTTGTAAGAGACTATGTAAAGGCTTTGTGCTGTGACCTAGCTCGGGGAAGGAGGATCTAGTAGAGTGCGCACAAATCTCCTGTCCTATGTGAAGTAGGATCTCATGGCTCTGTGCATGTAGAAGATTGACAAAAGATAATAAAAGAGAATAAGAGTTGGTGGACGCAGTCCTAGGCTAGGGGTGAACCACATATATCCTATGTTTCTATGATTTGTAGGATGTATTGATGTGATTATGTGTTTACTTTCTTAGTGCTTTGGCATAGATGAGTGATAGATAGACCTGTAGATGCTTTATGCTTAATAATATGGATGAATTCTATATCTAATCTATGTGAATGTTCTTAGTACTTGAGAATACTAGATCTGGGTGAATACTATGTTGATCTCTTGTTAGGATTTATCTACGCTGTGAATTAAGGTTGAATACTAATGATATATAACTACTAAGTTCTATGTTAAGGTGTTACAATCACATATCTGTGTCTCATATAAGGTTGTAGACACTGGATTCCTGCAACCACCCCTGCCTCTACCTCGGGTGAGACTACATCTGCTTCGCAGGTGTTGCCAAAAGGGCTAGTAGTTAGGGTTTTGTTGGTGCATTATTGAAGCATTTAACCCTAGGTCTTCCCCTATGCCAACATGTCTGAATAGATTTATTTCCATCGAACACAAGGGAAATCCCCCAGTCAACAACCAATAAGGAGATGTCAGTTGTTGGGTTCAAGGTTACCTACCCAGAATGAAAGTAGGACCAGGGTGCATGGTAGGACTACAACCTCATGACTCTAAGATACACTGAGGGTATGATCAACATGGAAAGTTAAGAGTTTTGAGAAATTGTCGACATTGAATTATAGAATTCCTTTGAACAAGAGCATGAGACGTATGTATAACTTACAAAACATAGACTTGATGATAAAAATTTGTGATCCAGGAGGCATCAACAAACTCTCCATAGGGACTGGAAGAATAACCAGTAAGAGGAATAAACTCTAAGTAACGAGCTCAACTTCCTTCATGCTAAGACAAAACTTTGGATGATAGTGGACTCAAAATTTTGTTCTTTTTTCAAAGGTGATAGGACTGCTTCCGATATGAGATAATATCCTTTTCCTTCCCATATATATATATATATATATATATAGATTTAATAGGAAAAGAAATTATATGATACAAGAGAGAAAACAAGTGTTGCGAGTAAGCAACTAGCTCAAAACAATGGAACATAACTATTATCAATGCAAGAGAGTGCATGTGGGGCATGGACACTTGGGGGAATGTTTCCTCTCAGGGTATAGGGTATCAAGTTGCAAAGGATATAAACAAGGCTCTTCTTGGCTAGTGATGCAAATTGTTGAGGTAAGAGGCTTATAACAAGAAAGCGGGAACCGAAAATAGGCTCAATATTACAAGAAAGATGATGGAATGTGATTAGAACTTAAATCCAAAGAATGTGATTTTTCATAGATTTAGTCTCATAGGATTGAAAAAGTATAAAATAATACCTAGAAAAACTCTTGTAGCCAATGTTGAATAGAGTATTCATTTTTCATAAGTAGTCTACTTGGTCTGAAAAAGGGTTAAAATTACACCAAATAGACTTCCTTTCAAATCGATTTAATGAGTGTGAAAGAGACAAGTTCACTCGATAATATTTTTTATTTTTAGAGAGTCAGAAAAGAGCTTAACCAAGACTCAGGGGGAAGTCCCATAGGTAAGGATTAGAATGCTTTTGAGTACGAATATGATATTCAAACACAAAGTCATATCATAACTATAAGGAACTCCCAGTCTTATGGAATAACTTCTGCATGGGCACCAAATGACACAAAGGTTCTAACTAAGACAACCATGTTTGGTAAGAATCTACCACTTAGTAACTACACTTCTAGTAGCAGTAAGAAGGTTTTGTGTCCCTAATAAATGGGTTCATTCCTAAGGTATATCTATCACAGTCATAGGACAATGCAAGAATGCAAAATGGAGTGAAAACCTATCATATATGATGGTGAAAGAAAATACCTGTCGAAGGCAGGAATGGGCGGTGTGATCCTAGAAACCAAAAAAATCCTGGAAAAAACCACCAAAACCAACTCTTTCAATTGTACTATTAGTAGATAAGTTAAAAAAATTGGCACAAACTATATGAAGTGGGTAAAACAATTTCTACTAATAGTAAAAATAAACCATTTTACCATACCATTTGAATTTTTCCACCCACATAGTGGATTTTAGGCCATTTTCTCCAGGATCTTCAGGTGTCTATTGTTTGAGATACGATCAATGGAATTAGAAACTGTATGGACCAAGTAATTTCCCATCCCCTCCTCTTTATTTTTAGTAGTTTGAAATTCAAATTTAGTCCTCATTTTTTTAGTTTTAGAGGGCACAACATGTAAACTAGGGTGTAGACAGGTGATAGTTCATCGGATGACATACATGCCTCCATGTACATGGTAAAATAAAATATTTTCCATGTATATGCGATCCTATATGCGACTTTTATGATGCTAGCCCACACACAAGTCCGTGAACACCTTTTTCGACAAGATTTGACTCAAAAAAATGATTTTTCCTTTGTAGTATAGTGATTGAATGGAGGGCAAGGGAGCATGAAGAGGCAGATGAAACATTGTAAAGGGATGCAGGGGCCCAAAAAGATTTAAAAATATGTGGCCTTTATAAATTTTTGGATCTCAAAGGAATGAGGGCTCAAGTGAGGTTACTCTAGATTCTCGTAAACTATTAGGATCTAGAGACAGAAGCCTTCAATTTCGATGGGAAACCATGACGAATTGAAGTGGAGGATATATATTTTATCATAGGATTGTCTCTCCAGGGAGAGGTAGTGAATTGCAAGGCCCAGGGAGCTGGGGGTGGTATGACCATGGAGGATTACATTTCCACCCACTGTGTTGTAGGAAAAAATAAAGTAGGGAGCCAACTTCCAATCAGGGTGATCGAGAAACTGAGATTAAAGATCGTCGTACTTGTCCTTACATGGATATTGGGGTTGGTCTGATTGCACCAGGCCTCAAGGACACTCATATTCTATGCGGTGGAGTGTTTATGACCCACTCTTTATGATTGGTGTAGCTCAATGTTGGCTAACATGAAGAGCCAACTAACGGATTTCAAACAAGGGAGAAAGAGAAATTTCGTATTTGCATCTGTTATGTGTAGTTTTTTGTTTGAGCGGGTTCCAGGCTTGAGCACTAGAGTAGATATTATTCCACATGGACCGTACTATCCATCCATGTCACAGTGGACCGATGTGATGATGCAGCTAGGAGGTGGTAGGGTGCCAACCCCCTACAATGATGAGTTATTTTTCTGGTGGCATCGACAGATCATAGCCATAGATGACTACTCTTATGATGAGATAAAATACAAAGGGGATCCATATATTCCTTTTCCACCAGGTTATTCCTAC
>ML838720.1:33434-54867 GCA_009831015.1 Picea engelmannii
GATAAGTGCTTTGTCACATCCAATGGTCATAAGAAGGGAAGGATCTAGTAGCTAAGCTCCATTTCAAAGATTACAAATTGCAAGATTCAAGACACCTGTTCACAGGATTCCTGAAATCGTGAGTCGTGAAGCATCTTCTAAATAAAGGCTTGGTCATAGATCGTGGTCATATGAGAGGAAGGAGCTATACCAGCTAAGCTCCATTTAGGAGATCATGACACGGGAGAGTCGAGATGTCTCTCCATAAGATTTACTAAATGCGAAATCGTGAAATCACTTTTTGTTTAGCGTGTGGTCACAGCTAGTGGGCATATGGGATAAACACAAGACCCTGCAGATGTAATCCAACGGTGCGGGTTATTTGGAAATTTGATCAAAGGGATACTATTTCACATCAAAGTTAATTGTTCAGTTACGATTCAGTTAGAAGAACTAAATCATATTTCTTGGACGTTTGGTGATTCAGTTGCTGAGGCATTTTCCTTGGATATTCTAGGTGTAACTGTATTGGGGGGAGAGCATAAAAGAGATATGCAGTGACTGTGTGAGGTTGGCTATTCTCACTTCAAAAATGTGTCAAACTGGGAGAAACGAAAATCATATAATGCACAGTGTGAGAGATGAGAAACAAAAGTTGAATAGAACATAAAAGGTGAAGAGAGAAGAATGAACAAATACCAAAGGGTTAGAGAGGAACAAAGAAAGAACAGATAGAAAGAGACAGCAAGTCAAGCCAAGTATGAATAGAGAAAAATAATAGTGAACTAGAGAAGTATTGCAGAATAGATAAGAATTGGTAAGAATTGATATACCTATACTGTTGGTTATTCAGTCATTTATTTATAATTAGGGAGGTAGGGTGGTGCTAGGGAGTACTGTGGTCCTCTGATATTAAATTTGGTTCTTGATTATTGGAAGTTGTATCTTCCATCTAGTTTTGGCTAGAAAATAGGGTGTTAGGGTGGTTCTAGGGAAAACACAGAGTTTTTTGTATGCAATTTGGTGCTTGTATAAGTCCAGTTGGTGCTGGAATACTCAGAGAGTTGATGCTTCCTTCTAGTGGGTGCTAGAGAAATAAGAGGGTTGGTGCTCTCAACAAGTTGGAGCTTGTAAAATAGAGGTAGTAGCCTCACATTGAATTGGTGCTCAAATATAGATGATGTATAGAACTTAAAAAACTGCGTATCATTCAAAGAAGAAGAGGTTTCCCCCCTTTATGTGTTTCCTCATGAAAATATGTCTCTGTGTATATATGATGTGTGACTAATGTTCATTATTTATGTTGTTCATATCTTGTATAATATTAATGGTCACTTGGAAGAGATTAAAAAATAATGAATAAGTCATAAATTGTTTAAGCACAGTAACAACTGATTCACCCCCCTCCCCCTCTCAGTTATCTTAGTAATTTCAACAATTGCTATCAAAGTGGGTTCCTTTTATTTAAAGGTAGATCTGTAAGATTAAACATGACAAGTCATGAATGGACTTCAGCCACTAAGCCTCCTCAGTGTGATGGAAAAGATGTTTCCTTCTGGAAGGTTAGAATGTGAACATACTTAATGGCCTTAGGTGTTGACATTTGGGATGAAGTAGAGACTAGATATACAAGGCCCGTTGTGATAGATTCCAAGGATGATAAGTTAGTGTTTATCTTTAATTCTAAGGGAGTGAATGCTATCTTGAATGGACTTGTTGAAGATGAGTTTGTAAAGGTGATGCATCTTGAAACTTCCAAAGAAATGTGGGATAAACTTATTAGCAGTTATGAAGGAAATGAGAAAGTAAAAGATGCCAAAATTCAAACATATAGATTAAAATTTGAACAACTAAAGATGAATGAATATGAAATAGTCAGCGATTATTTTTTAAGAGCTGAAGAACTTGTGAATGCCATGCAGGGTCTTGGTGAGAGATTGAAGAAACATTTTTAGTGCAGAAGATTTTAAGATCTCTTCTCGATAAATTTAATCCAAAAGTCTCTGCAATAGAAGAACTAAATGATCTTAAAACTCTATCCATTGATCAACTCCTAGGAACTCTAACTTCATATGAAATGAGAATTAGAAAAGATAAATCCATTACTAGAGAAGCATTTTTTAAAGTAGACAAGAATACTGATTCAAAACTATATGATATTGAGGCAAAATTTGTGAGAAGGTTAAAGAAAGGATTAGGCAAATACCAAGGCAATATGCCTTTAAAATATTTCTTTAACTGTGGTAAAATAGGTCATTTTTCATCTATTTTTCGTCACAAGGAAAAATACCAAAAGGACCAGAACTCTGATGATGAAAAGAAATACAAATTTAAGAAATATAGTAAAAAGAAAAGTTTGTGTGCAAACAATGATGACTCCTTAGAAGACATAGATAGTGATTCATCCTATGAGGACAAGGTGAATGATTTTATGCTTATGGATATGGGATATATTAATGATAAACACACACGAGGTGACATGGATAATGAAGAAGTTGTGGTGGATATGGAAGGTGGATTAATTGGTGCTTTGGAAGAAATTGACAGACTCAGATGTAAGAAGAGAAAACAAAAATAGTTGTTGATGTAGTTTAAAATGAATGGAAAAAAACATGATGAAGACTTCAACTTACTAAAAGTGGAGTTAGAAGAGGCAAATAAAATAGAGGACATTCTAAAACAACAATTATAAGAAAAGAAAGCAAGCTCTGAAGCCTTCGAAGAAGAGATAGTAAAAACCCGAAAAGAGATGGAGAAGTTTAAGGCATTGTATCACAAAAAATTGTCAAGTATTAAAGCATAGGAAGGATTAACCTCCATTCTAAATCAGCAAAGGAATCCAAAGTTTAAAGTTGGCTTGGTCTATGAAGAAGGATCAAGTAGTGATCATCCAAGTAATACATAACCCATCAAGTTTGTCAAATGTACAATCATTGATATCAACCACTCTACAGAAACAAAGAAAGAGAATCAGCCACAAAGAAGGAATAAAAGAAAAAGTACCAAGACCTAGTCTATAGATCAGATAAATTATCAGCATGAAAAAAATTGACCCGCTCAAAGAAGACAATCTTTTTCCAGGTACAAAGGATTTTTCTATGGATATTGTTTTTTCTGTTCTAAGTTTGGACACAAAGTTATAACTTGTTCTTTAAGATTTAGATATGAGCAATCAAGTTACTCAAGGAATAATCAACAAAGATTGAAACAACCAAGCAACAAACAACCACAGACCATAAATCATGTGATGGTTGGGAGAAGGATGCAGGTGAAACATAACAACATTTATGATAATAACAATCATTATGATATGTTATTCAATGAACTAGAATGTTACGTGTGCCATAACTATGGACATAAATTTGCAAATTGTCGCTTAAGGAATTATAAGCCAGATTTGAATCCCACTGCTGAAAATTTCAAGGTTTGGAAGAAGAAAGAAGATGAAAAGTGTAGACTAGTGTTATCATCCGAAAGACAAAAGAATCCCTAGTATATTGACAGTGGATGTTCCAAACATATGACTGGAGACAAAAGTATGTTTCTAACTCTAAATGAAAGAAAATCAGGGAATGCAAATTTTGGAAATGATGCACCAGGAAAAATAAAAGGTAAAAGAATAGTAAGTCTCAGTAATCGCAAAGGAAAATCTCAAGATGTGTTGTTTGTAGATGGTCTGAAAAATAATCTATTAAGTGTCAATCAAGTTTGTGACAGAGGATGTGAAGTTGTTTTCACTTCTAAAGATTGTAAATTAAAGTCTGTGAATTCAAGACAATTTGTTGCAAAAGGGATAAGAACAAAAAACAATGTCTATTTGTTAAAAGAAGAAAAAGAATAATTCCACTTAAGCAAGTATGATGAAAGTTGGTTATGGCATAGGAGAGTTGGACACCTAAATTTTTCTCATATAATCAAGCTTAGAAAAAATGGGGCAGTGAAAGATCTTCCAAAGATATCAAAGCCATATGACTCTGTTTGTAAACCTTGTTAGATAGGAAAGATTTCTCAGACATAATTCAAATCTAAAAAATTTCCTTCAATAGAAAAACCTCTCCAGTTAGTACATATGGATTTATGTGGACCATAAAGAAAAGAAGGTACAGGAAAATAAAACCATTTTATGTTGATTATTGATGATTATTCAAAACTAACATGGGTTGCGTTTTTGAAGGAAAAATCTGAAGCATTTGAAAAATTCAAAGTGTTTAAGGCTCTGACTGAGAATCAAACAAGAAAAATATTGAAGGCACTAAGGTCTAATAGAGAAGTGAAGTTTAGTTCATGGAAATTCAAAGCGTTCTATGATAAACATGGAATCAAACAATAATGCACTACTCCAAGGACTCCACAACAAAATGGAGTAGTTGAGAGACATAATAGATCAGTTCAGAAGATGACAAGATCAATGATGAATGAAAGGAATATTACTCAGACATATTGGGTGGAAGCAATTCATACAACTATGCATATCCTTAACAAATCTCATCTCAGGCCACACCATGACAACACTGCTTATGAACTATGGTTTGGAAGACCTACTTCAATCAAGCATTTTAAAGTCTTTGGGAGTAAATGTTATAGTAAGAATAATGATGAAAATATTGGCAAATATGATGACAGGAATGATGAAGGTATCTTCTTAGGTTATGCTAAAAATAGTAAAGGATATAGATTCTACAATAAGAGGCTGCATAAATTGGTTGATTGCATGGACATAAACGTTGATGAAGAAATACTGGTACGAAATATAAGAAATGTTGAACCAAGCACAAAAGATATAGTTGAAGATGAAGATGATCAGGTCCAAGGATCAGAAAGAGAAGAATATGAATCAGATGAAGATACAAATACTCTGGTTGACACAAATCAACAAAAATAAACAAAACCACCTCTCATAATTGTTAGAAAGAATCATCCTAAAAATAAGATAATTGGAGATATAAGTAGAGGAGTTCAGACAATAAGAAAATTGATTAAAGACTCAGAACAATCTCAGGTTTCTTTTCTATCTATGATTGAACCTAAAAATTTCGATGAATCCCACAAGCATGATGATTGGCTTAGAGATATGAATGAAGAGCTTGATCAGATTGAGAAGAACAATATTTGGGATCTTCTTCCTAGACCTGAAGATAACAATGTAATAGGATCCAAATGGGTGTTCAAGAATAAAATGAATGAAAAAGGACAAGTTGTTAGGAATAAAGCCAGATTAGTCTGTAAAGGGTATGCACAAGTTGAAGGACAAGACTTTGATGAAACCTTTGCACCAGTGGAAAGATTGGAAGCCATCAAAATGTTTCTTGCATATTCATGTCATAAAAACTTTAAAGTATATTAGATGGATGTAAAGTCAACATTTCTTAATGGAGATTTAGAGGAAGAAGTATATATGGAGCAACCTAAAGGATTCTCATTAAAAAATAATCCTCATTATGTCTGCAAGCTGAAGAAGGCTTTATATGGACTGAAACAAGCACCACAAGCTTGGTATTATAGACTGGAATTTTTTTTACAAGACAAAGGGTACAAGAAAGGTATTGTTGACAACAATCTCTACATTAAGTCTGAAGGTGATGATTTACTAGTTGTTTTGGTTTATGTAGATGACATTATTTTTGGCTGTACTAATGATTCCTCTGTCCAGTGGTTTGCTAAATCTATGCAAACAAAGTTTGAGATGTCCATGATAGGTGAATTGTCATATTTTCTTGGTTTACAAGTAAATCAGAATTCTATAGGAATATTTATCTTAAGAAAAATATTTGAAAGAAAAGTTGAAGAAGTTTCAGATGGAATATCCTTCCCCTGTTAGTACATTGTTAACGGGCAAAAATGAATGCTCGCCAACTGGAAGAGTGGATCCGGTCCGTGGTTGTCTAAATAACCCAATCTGTTTGGGATGACCCAGCCTGATGAGTTTAGCGGCTCCGTTGGCTGATGTAAGTCCTAGAAAAACAAAAGAAAACTACACTAAAGAAACTAATCTAAATGAAAATAACAATTAAAACAAACTAATAAACAAATCTGAACTATTAATATATACAATTTACTATCTAATACTATAATAACTCTATGAAATTTAACATTCAACTATCAACATAATTAAATCTTAATCACAAATGTACAATATTTACAAATTACATATTTAAATGAAAACCTGCAAAAATCATTTGTAAAYTGTCCAAAGACAACAAAACTATTGTTTTTTKATTTTTATAATTTTATGAGAAAGAAATAAACTGARAAACTAACTAAGCTAAGAAACTAAAATAATAATTCTAACTAAGAATCTAAACTATAAATATATCTATCTAAACTACTTAAATAACATTGATAAATTAACTATTAAATAACAAATAGCAAACTGACCTGAAGTAACACTTCAGGCTTGTCCTGTATGAAATAGTTGATTCAGTTGTTCGGTGGGAAGAAACCTGCACCAAATTCTCCATGAGCTTCTCGTAAACTAGAAGCATCTATTCTCTTCAAATATAGATGACAGGACAAACAAGACATAAAAAGTTACAGCAATCTTATAATTTACAAATCATCGCAGTCAGATAAATCCTTGTGCAAAATTTGTACATAACAATTCAATTAATGAAAAGGTAAACCTGTATTCATTAAGTTGAAATAGAGCAATTGCCGTATTTTTAAATAAGAGAGATCAGATATGGACAACATCCCTGTGGGAATTATCAAAACAATTTACAAAAATTCTGGGGATAATATCCCAAGTCTCTATTTCTGACTCAAGCTAACAACTTAAAACAAAAACTACATCAAAAAAGTATCTCCTAAACTACTGCAACATGCCCAATTGATCATTGTAACTCGTATGCACCTGAAAGAGGACAAGAATAGACAGTATTAGAGGATATTTTATTGATAAAATTGACAAAAATCTAATTTTTAAGACTAGCTACAGAATCTTGCGTTTCTGTAGCTGGTCTAAATTGAACACAAAATCGTTTCAAAACCAATTCAAATCTTAAAGAATTATATTCAAACTATTAATTGCTAATTGAAAACCAAACGAAGCATTCAAATCAAAACTTCTATGCTAATTTGAGAGCAACGAAATCATGTTTGAATCTATTTTAACCAAAACAGACTGTAACCGATCAAGCATATTTTTCATGCAATAGTTTATGTCAACTCAACACTTAAAACAAATTGTTGTCAAAACAAAATGAAATTAACAAGATCGTTCAAATCCAAACTAAATTTGAATCCATCATATTATGCAAGCGACTGTGCTAATCAAGGCAGGTAGCATTGTTTGTGAATCAAATCAAACAAGAACGAATTGACCCGATTTAAGATCGACACAATCGTTATGCAAAATCAAAACATAGCCGTGTCCGAATCTAGCAAACAAATCTTGTGTGCAGGTGGAATATAATCATAATCCAAAATGAAAATATTGAGTCAGTCCAAAACAGAATCGTTCCTGATAAATCGAAGTCAATAGGATTGTTTAGAAACAAATAGAACTTGATCGAAATCAAACCCAATCCACTATCCATACAGAATTGTTTTAAAAAGAAATCTAAACAAAATAGAAAACAAATCAATCATTTAGACTAAACTAAGAATAATAAAATCTCATTAACTAAATCGTAGTTATGTCTGATTTTAGGAAATAAATCTCCTGTACAGGCCAGATGCAATCAAAATCCAAATGAAAGAAAACCCCATTGATTACAGTAATTCAAACCAACAGAATTATTCTAAAGTGAACCAAACAAAATCAAAACCAATCAATCGCTTCTACTAATGTGAGAACAATAGAATCGTATTAACTAAATCGTAGGTGTGTCCGAGTTTAGCAAACAAATTCCCCACTCATAATTCATAACGAAATTGTTTTGGTAAAATGAAAGTAACAGAATCATTTTGAATCAAAACGAACAGAGCTATTGAAAGAAAATCCAATCGGTTATATTAATCCAAACCAACTCAGAAAATGAAATTAATATTGAAACTCATACCTGAACAGTAAGAAAAAGGCTTCGATCATGATAACTTGGAATTGATGAAGGTTGTTGCTGCTTCGACGTTCCTGAAGACAATTGAACTGGTGGTTTTGTGTTTCTTCTCGTTGGTTCATAGCCTGTCGCTTTCTTTTGACAGCACTGTGACTTGCTCCTCTAATGATTTGATCTTTGATTGCAACAAGGGAATGTCGGTGTAATAATTCTCTAGCCAAGCATTACATTGTGTACATGAAAATTGATCAGGCTTTGGTATGACAGGCGAGGGTTTGTTCAGATTACCAGGGGTTTCATTGTGCAGCTTGATTCCCGGGTAGTTTGGGTCGCTTTTGAGGCACGGGGGTAAGTTAGAGACATAGTCATAGGGTTCCTTAGAGTATAGGCCATGGGAATAGGGGTATTCCTCAGCAAGGAATCGTTCAATATCATAGTCTGATTCTTCTCTCAAAACTATGGGCTTTGGGTCAATGTTTGGCTTGGGTTTGTTCCTAGCGTATCTCGATATCAATCGGACATTTTTCTTCCCTTTACTGTTGATAGTAGTATCATTTTTACCTTTCTTCCTCATAGACTTCTTTACGGCCTCAGTCTTGTCTTTAGTACATGGGTTGGCTATGGCATCGGGTATATCTATGTCAAGGCAATCCGAGGGTTTGGCAGGGGGTAGAAGGATATGAAATGGCATGGCTAGTCCAACCAAAGTTTCCATAACCACAACCTTGTCGATTTGAGCAGACTCGGGATTGGAAAAGCCATTCCTTTATAGGAAGGCTTGCCAATTATCGCCACTAAGGCTCAAATGGTGGATGATAATGATTTTAATCAAGCCGTGATGAAAAAGGATGCTATCAACCTTCTCGCGCTTGAATCTTTTAGACATCTTGTAAAGACTACGAAAGAAATAATGCGGCATATTCAAAGGGTACCCCATGAAATTCATCAATAACCGTAGGTGATACAAAAATACCAAGCCATAGCGACCTTCATAGGTCACAAACTATTTAACAATTACCAAAAGATCGTGCCACCTGGGTTTGAGGGTAGAAATAGGCATACCTTTATCACAGGAAACAATATTTCTTGATATGAATAGTAATGGCCACGACACCTCATCTACTTTAGAATTTTTAAACCATCTTTGACCTATAGCCGACAGTCCTGTAGCAGAGCTTAAGAATTCCTCCTTGAGCTCAAGTTGTATGTCTCCGACTTTAGCTCTACACCCGTCAAAGGTGAGGGAGAATTGTTGAGCAACCAAAATGTTGAAACCCTCGAATCTCTATATAAACACCAGCCAACCACTATTTTCTAAATCCTTTCGGGCATTATCGAATAGTAACAGAGTTTGGCTACCATTTGGCTCTATGTGCACCACTGGTGCCATAGATGGGAGCACACGGTGAGCAGGGTGCACGGGCCAGGGTTCGAACAGAGTATATGCAGGGTCGATAGCTCATGGGCTTACCCAAAAACAACAGAGTTAACCCGGGATAGGGGGAAAGCATTAATGACCAAATGTGAGAAGGTGGTGGAGCTAGCTCAGCCCATGCAAAACAGTCATTCCCCACAATACAACCGATGATGCATATAATGATTCAAATCACTATTGCATATGTTAAAAACCATGCCATTCAAACAATCAATGAAATCTATGGTAAGTGGACCAAACATTTGCACGAGCAATAGTTTTAGCATAGTTTAAAAACCAAAATAATGATTCGAAATCAACACCAAGGGTTCGATCATGTCAAATATGTATGAAGTGATTTGTACCAAGGGTCTAACCACAACGTCAATGTGTTTTCATGAAACCAATGTGTCAAATAAATCGATGAAAGAACATAGAAATCAAACCATCAATGCATCAAGAACTTGATCATAAGAATATTATCACAATCTTGTAAAAAACAGAGTCGTATTAACAATTAAAGAATGCCAGACGAGTAAAGATCTTGGAGTCTTGCCAACTGTGCGACTATAATTAAATTGGAAACACAATAAACACCTAGACAAGAGTAACCAAAATAATCCAGTGATGATTTTAATGTGACTTAGAAATAAAAAATTTCACGCTTGCAGTCGTGAAAACAAGAACAAAAGTAGGTGTGCAAATGCACCAAATAATAGTGTCATTTTATTCAAAGATTGTGATGCAAATCAAGGGTTGCAAAACACTAGTGTAAGCATCTTATAAGGATAGAATAAAAATGTGAATTGGCTGCCAACAATGGCGACACACTAGTAGAAGCAGTTATCTCTACCAGAAGAACAAATTCAGATTAGGATAACAAGAATAATTCAACAGAAATAACCAGAAAATCGTTTAAACATCATCA
The DNA here is from genome assembly GCA_009831015.1 of Picea engelmannii. NCBI lineage: Eukaryota > Viridiplantae > Streptophyta > Pinopsida > Pinales > Pinaceae > Picea > Picea engelmannii. Next base: position 43,753 of record ML838720.1, read on the forward strand.
ATGATCAAATATTCCAGCAGTGTTTAAAGGATGAAAACTGATAATAGTCTTAAGACAAGCGAGGCACGATATTAAAGATAAAATCTCCAATACTGTTGATAGAGCCACTATTTCCAGCAGACGTCCATAGCCTCGAAAAGGTTGTCATTTAACACACTCTGATATCTGTATCCTGCCAAGAAGTTCCAGATCAGAATAAAGGACATTTTAAGGTCAAGAGGTTTCATATTTATGAATTTTCATCTACCCGACATTGCTTCGCTACCAGCGGGCCTGTTCAGTACCCCGACGAAGTTGTCTTGGCGTCATGCATGCATTTACCCACTGCCAGTAGACCTATTCAATATCCCGACGGGTTTACAAACACTTCCCACAACTCTTTTTATGATTTATTTTGTTTTTTAAAGATATATAGTCGAGCGGGGTGACACTGAAAATTATGATATTTTAACATTTTTTTTAATTTCAGACCTCAGCAGAATTTTTTAGAACTGTCCTTTATTAAGATCCAGAGATATTTTATTTATAGAACCAACTTTCTAAGGCAAGGAGACATCTTTTGAGTCATTCCCTTAAGGAATAGGGACAACGTAAAAAGATAATAGATGATCATGACAGGGTTTACTCATAGATCGAAATCAGTTAACTTCTTTCAAACAACAAACTTTTCCAACACAGATGTAAATTTTAGACGTCTACAATTGATGTTTATACAATTTTTCAGCAATCATTGCAGTGAAGGAATTTTCTTTTTTCTTTGTCCGAATAGCTCAGCATGCAGGTATGTGTATTTCCAAAAACAAAGACTGATAAACACAAAGGAGAAATCAAAAACAAAACAGCAAAGAAAAAGCAAACAAAAGAAAAATATGTACATAATATATACATAATATACAAGGGTTGTCATAAAGAAAAATATATTTTTAGAGTTTGGCCATTCACTGTATAGGTGTCAGGCTGCCCCTCTAGATTCTGCAATCGGAAAGAGCTGGGACCCAACTTCTCAACAACTAAAAATGGTCCAAGCCATAAGTTCTGAAATTTCGTGTGCTCTCCATTTCCCTCATGCGGTTTGTCCCATTTCAAGACGAGGTCACCTACTTCGAAGTTCCTATTAGAGGCAGAATTAGAATCAAACCAGCTTTTAACCACTAGTTGATGCTGATCTAACTTACATTTAGCTTGGGCTCTTATCTATTCTAGCTTCATCAAACATTAATTCGGTTTTCCAAAGGGGGACAGTCTTATTCTTGTATTTTCTGGGATAACTGTAGTGAAGGGAGAAGAATGTGTGGTGGCAGAATTGCTTCTCTGCCGTAAATGAGAAAGAAGGGAGAGTTACCTACAACATTTTTTGGTGTTACCCTATCAGCCTAGATCGCGTTTAACAGTGCATTGTGCAAGTTTTTGTGATTTTCAGCCACCGTTCTCTTGATGATTTTAATCAGATTCTTATTTGTTGACTCTGCCAATCCATTTCCCTAGCGGTAATAGCTAGCAGAATACTTCAATTTAATTCCTTTTTCTAAAGCAAACTCGCTCATCTCAAGAGAAAAAAAATAAGAAGCGTTGTCGAATACTAAACAATCAGGGATACCAAAACGAGTGATAATATTCGAAATTAGAAAGGCAATTACCTGACTGGTATTCACAGTTCTCAATGCGGCAACTTCAGACCACCGAGTAAAGTAATCTGTGGCTATTATGATAAACTTATGTTGTTGTGAGGATGGTGGATTGATTGGACCTATGATATCAAGGCCCCACTGCTGAAAAGGAGAATCTACTGAAACGGGCTGCAAAGGAAAGGCCGGTTTCTATAATAGCCCTGATGCTTTTTGACAAATAGTACACTTACGACACAAGGCATGGGCATCTCTAAAAAGTGTGGGCCAGTAATAGCCGGCTCTCAAAACTTTATGGGCAGTGGTGTCACCACCAAAATGGCCACTAGCTTCTCCTGCATGCAATTCTAGTAAGACTTTTTCTGCTTCATCTTTCTCAAGACAGCGCATCAGTACGCCATCAAAATTTTGACGAAACAGAACACCATTAACCAAATGAAAGGAGGCATAATTTAATCTTAACTCTCTTCTTTTAGTGGGATCCAGGTGACGGGGGGATGACCCATGTTCAAGACAGAATCTTATATCATCATACCAAGGACTGACAGAGTTTTGTGCACAACAGATTGCATTTTGATTGTGTTGTCCTAGATTTGACATATCGTTTTCTTCTTGTTGTCCCGCTATTGAATCAGCCACTAACTTGCATAACCATTTTCCTCTCACTATCTGAGCTGGGGTAACTTCTATGTCGTATTCCTGCAAGGAGGTAACCCAATTCGCCCTCTTTGCTCCTAGTTCTTTCTTCACTAACAGGTTCCTGACGGCTGGGTATGGGACAATAATCTTTTTCCTGGATTTCAAAAGATAAGACCAGAAGTTCTTGACTTGTTTGAAAATAGTGTAGGCTTGTTGATCTACCGCTGAGTAATTAAGTTCAACACCTTTGAAAGAAGAGATCATAAAGGCAATGGGTACTTCATTGTTTTCAACGGTCTTTTGAGTTAGGATGGCGGCGTAGGAATGGTCAGAAGCAAAAGTGTAGAGCGTGGAGTCTTGGGAAAAGTCGAGGCTCATGAGAGAAGGAGCATCTATTATGGCCTTCTTTATTGCATTAAAAGCTTGATTTTCTAGGGGTCCTCAGTGATATTGTGCATCTTTCTTAATTAGGTTTTGCAAAGGTCTGACCATTTCAGAGAAAATGGGGGCGAATCTCCTCACGAAGTTTATCTGGCCTAAGAAAGACTGCATAGACTTTTTAGAAGTAGGAGGGGGAAGTTTCGAGATGACTTGAGTCCTTTCGGGGTCGAAAATCATCCCTTTTCTTGACACAATAAATCCTAAGAGTTTACCCTGTTCTACTGCAAAGATGGATTTTTTAGGATTCAAGGAAATGCCCTATTTACGACATCACTGTAGAACGACTCTTAAATGAGCTAGATGATCGGTTTTGTTTTTGGAAATTACAGTAACATCATCTAAGTAAACTATGACGGACTGATTGATTAAGCCTCGGAAAGAAATGTCCATTGCTCTCTGGAAAGTGGCACCAACATTAATCAATCCAAAGGGCATTTTTCGATAAGCGTAGGTGCCCCATGGGGTGCGGAAGGTAGTTTTAAGTTGGCCTGGTGGAGACATCAGGACTTGGTTGTACCCCGAGAAACAATCCAATAAGGATAGCCTCTCAGAACCAGATACCTATTGAAGGATATGTTGCATGGGTGGGACAGGATAGTTGTCTTTATCAGACGCTTTGTTAAGGTTTCGAAAATCGACGCATAGTCGGATTTCCCCACTTTTCTTCTGAACAGGGACAAGGTTAGAGACCCATTGAGTGTGCCTAACAAGGAAAATTATCTTAGCATTTAGGAGCTTGTTTAATTCTTTTTTAACGGTAGGTTCGAGCTTATTGTGCATTTTTCTTAATTTTTGTTGAAAGGGCAAGGTTTGGGGTTTCATAGGAATGACGTGTTGAATGATGTTGGGGTTGAAAGTTTTAAGGTCATCATACGTCCATGCAAAGACATATTTAAATTCTTTGAACAATTTAATAAATGCAGCTTTTTCTTGTTCAGAACATCCTACCCCTAGATTAATGCACTGCGGATTGTCATTAGTTCCTAAGTTTAATTTTTCATATGATAACGAGGAACTATTGGTTTTACAGTTTATCGACTTTTTGAATTTATCTTGAAGATCATAAAATTTCTCTAATCTAACTACAGATTTAGGGATCGAATTTACCATGTCCGATGAAGATTCAGGAGTTCTCGGATTTGGTATTACCATGAAATCGTGCAAATTGTTGTCGTGAGTGCATTCATCGATCACCGCACCTTGAAAAGTTTCCTCCATATGAAGGAAGCTAATAATTTACTGATCGTCGTCGAAGACTCTCCAGTTCATGATGTTGTTAGGAACGGAAGGCCTGAACAACAGTTCGACGGAGAATGCATCTGGGGACAAGCCCTCTACAGGAAAGAGTTTGGAAGCTACGTTAGCTAATAGATCAACTTCAGAATTGTTCAATCTAGGAATAGAATTTATATTGAAAGAAGAAAACTTATTCATTAAATTTCATACCTCGGATTGGTAGCTTTTAAGATGCAGAGATAGACAATGGATATAATCTCTTACCTGTCTGACCACGATTTCAGAATCGCCAAAGACAGTCAAGTTTTGAATGTTCATATCTAAATATTTTCTGAGACCCTGCAGTAAAGCCTCATATTCTGTTGTGTTATTAGTACATTCAAATTCTAGCCTACATGCAATCCGAGTTTTGTTACCTGTTGGATCGATAATAACGCAGCCTACACCAGCTCCTTCTTTGGACTTTGACCCGTCAAAATAAAGAGACCAAATTTGATTTTTATCGGGTGCATGAGACCGTTGTGTAGAAGCTGCTGGCTGCACATATGCTACAATATCGGACTACTATTCTGGGTTGGTGATAGCTGAAGCCTCGGCCATGAAATTGTCGAAAAAGGTATCCATCCTTTGTATTTCGAGTGAATCAGCAGAAGGTGTAAATGGTTCGTTGGGATCATTTAGATCTGTGACCATGAACTTAAGGTAACGTTCACGATTTACCTTGATCTTGTCGGGCTTTCCGTTCTCTGGAAGCCACGGGTGAGACCAATCTGTCGCGAAATAACCATGTAGCTTCTCCGACTAGTCCCTTCTTAAAAACAGACCATACAGTTCTGGAATATCCACAACAATAATATAAATGACTTGATGAACCTCGGGGTTAGACGATAATCTTATTAGCACATTCCTTAATGCGCCTACAACTTTAACAATGGTTCGATCAAGTTGTATTATTTTTAGAGTGGATGGTTCAACTTCAACATTAATCTTCTGACATACATACCATGGCATCACATTGGATGATGCTTCTGATTCTACCATACAATTGTGCACATTTTTATTAAATATTTCGAAAGTTAACAAAAATGGAGGTACATTTCTGTGAGTACTAAGGGTGGTAGTTTGTGGCTTTTTACTCCCAGTTTCTAAAGATACTTTATCTACATTATCTACATTATTTACATTATTTAAAGGAAGGCTTCCTTTATCATGAGGATCAGGGTTATTCTTAGTGGAAGTCTTCGGAGGAACTTTGTTCTGAACAACCTTGTTACTACTTGAATTACCATTTTTTCTATTCTCTGCGATGTTCTGTAACATTTTTTGTAGTAGAAATGGAAATTTCAATAACTCATAAACATAAATGTTAGCCCTTAACTTTTTAAGATCTTCAACTAAATCATAATCTAAGTTGGGGTTTACATGACTCTGTTTAGTCTCAGCTGGTTTAGATTGCTTTGGAGGCAAAGTCGTAGTGTTTTCGGAAGAAATTTTGTTTGTTGTCTTACTCCTAGTATTATAGGGATGTACTGTCTCGAAGTTAGCTTGAAAACTGCTATCCGAGAAGTGTCCAAAAATGTTTGCGGAAGACTCTTCTTCTTGAACTGTCTCTGGTTCAAATACCTCCTCAGGAGTCTCAGGAGGCATCAAGTAATCCTGGGCTTATATAATTGTTTGAAGGGCATATTGTAGACTTTCTATATTAAGACCCTCAGTATTCGGATTAGGTCGGTTGGTGGTAAAAGGCTTCCTGAATGGGGGTTTGTAAGGTCCTTTGCTCGAGGAAGCTTCTTCGACCATCTTTTTTAAATCTATAACTTGATTCGACAGTTTTTGAACGACTTTAGTTAAGTTTTCTAAATCAGAGCTTTCAAGTTGTGCTTTACATTGAGTAGGTCTAGGGAGGATTTCGATCTTCTTTTTGGAAGAAGAACTAGTCTCTGTTTCGTTGCTAGTAGTATATTTTAGACTAAGTATGTCTTTTTCAATCTGGCTGGCCTCTTTGAAGGCCTCTAACAATGTGGCTTTCTTAGATCATTTAACCCAAATATCTATACTTTGATGTAAGGCTTTAGTATAGTATGCTATTATAAGATTCTCGACAGGCATGGAATCTGTAGGGATTCAGTTTTTAAGTGTTAACATTCTTTGATTAAAGTCTTTCACTTTCTCTTTTGGGTTCATTCTTAAGTTAGAAAGCTCGATGACTAGGACTTCCAGAGGCTTATCGTCTCCAAACTTTTCCAAAAAGCATGACTCGAACTTTTCCCAAGACACAATGGTATGCGGTTGCTAGTAAAAGTACCATGTAGATGCATTGCCCTCGAAAGTATAGGGGAACAACCTATAGACTATGTCTTCATCCTCGAAATTGCGGAGTCTTATGGCTAACATAAAAATTTTAATGTGATCTTCAACGATCTGTTTAGAGTCAGGGTCAAACTTGGGAAGCCACTTCTCTGGATGTTTGGGTAAGGGATGATGAGCTCCAGGTACAACTACTACATCCTGATCAAGCCAAGTTCTAGCAGGATTGTTCTGGTTGGCCATTGGTGTAGTCGGTGTGGAAGGCTGAGAAGGGGAACTACCTTTGTCAGAAGAGTCTTTTCCTGAAGAAGAAGGGGATGATAGAGGTGGTGAGGGTGGTATCCTAGATCCTCCTGCATCAGGAGCGAGGGTTGGATCTATAGGGTTCACAGTGAGGTTAGTGCCTCCGAGTTGTTCTCTGATATCAGAGAAATCTAAAGGTTGTTCCAAAGGTCGATTTGGTTGCCTCAAATGGGCTAAGGCACTATGAGTTCTTATGAGAGATTGGCGGACAATCTCTTGTATGTCACCACCTGTAGGATTTGGGGTTGCTGGCTCAACTGTGATCCGTGGATTGTCGTTTGATGTGGTTGCTATTTGAGGGGGAATGTTGTCATTCGAATGACTTCTTGTCACTATAGGTGAGCGATTAGGTGGTGGAGGAGTCTTACGATCGCCTCGTGCCATTAATAAATTCCAGGCCCTCCTTCTAGCGCCATTTGTTGACGGGCAAAAATGAACGCTCGCTAACTGGAAGAGTGGATCCGGTCCGGGGTTGTCTAAATAACCCAAGCCGTTTGGGATGACCCACCCTGATGGGTTTAGCGGCTCCATTGGACGATCTAAGTCCTAGAAAAACAAAAGAAAACTACACTAAAGAAACTAATCTAAATGAAAATAACAATTAAAACAAACTAATAAACAAATCTGAACTATTAATATATACAATTTACTATATCTCATACTATAATAACTCTATGAAATTTAACATTCAACTATCAACCGAATTAAATCTTAATCACAAATGCATAATATTTACAAATTACAGATTTAAATGAGAACGTACAAAAATCATTTGTAAACTGTCCAAAGACAACAAAACTATTGTTTTTTTATTTTTATAATTTTATGAGAAAGAAATAAACTGAAAAACTAACTAAGCTAAGCAACTAAAATAATAATTCTAACTAAGAATCTAAACTATAAATATATATATCTAAACTACTTAAATAACATTGATAAATTAACTATTAAATAACAAATAGCAAACTGACCTGAAGTAACACTTCAGGCTTGTCCTGTATGCAATAGTTGATTCAGCTGTTCAGTGGAAAGAAACCTACACCGGATTCTCCACGAGCTTCTCGTAAACTAGAAGCAGTTGTGCTCTTCAAATATAGATGACAGGACAAACAAGACATAAAAAGTTACAACAATCTTATAATTTACAAATCATTGCAGTCAGATAAATCCTTGTGCAAAATTTGTACATAACAATTCAATTAATGAAAAGGTAAACCTGTATTCATTAAGTTGAAATAGAGCAATTGTTGTATTTTTAAATAAGAGAGATCAGATATGGACAACATATAAATCAAATCGCATCAACATGCAATGAATCATGATAGCTAAAGTAGTCGATAATTAATTGTAAACTGATATGAGGGAAACTTGAAACAAAAGTTTGATATATTGAAAGCGAAAGTTGTTACAAGACATCAACTTTCATCCCAATCTGTATCATAAATCCATATTCTAGTTCTCCCAACAGTGATGATGATGATCCATATTACAAAAAATAACAAGTATTTAAAGACCTCCCATAGGGTAAAACATCCCTGTGGGAATTATCAAAACAATTTACAACAAATCTGGGGATAATATCCCAAGTCTCTATTTCTGACTCAAGCTAACAACTTAAAACAAAAAATACATCACAAAAGTATCTCCTAAACTGCTACAACATGCCCAATTGATCATTGTAATTCGTATGCACCTAAAAGAGGACAAGAATAGACAAGATTAGAGGATATTTTATTGATAAAATTGACAAAAATCTATTTTTTAAGACTAGCTACAAAATCTTGCGATTCTGTAGATGGTCTAAATTGAACATAGAATCGTTTCAAAACCAATTCAAATGTTAAAGAATTATATTCAAACTATTAATTTATAATTGAAAACCAAACGAATCATTCAAATCAAAACTTCTATGCTAATTTGAGAGCAATGAAATCATGTTTGAATCTATTTTAACCAAAACAGACTGTAACCGATCAAGCATATTTTTCATGCAATAGTTTATGTCAACTCAGCACTTAACAAAAATTGTTGTCGAATCAAAAGGAAATTAACAAGATCGTTCAAATCCAAACTAACTTTTAATCCATCGTATTATGCAAGCGACTGTGCTAATCGAGGCAGGTAACATTGTTTGTGAAACAAATCAAACAAGAATGAATTGAACCGATTTAAGATCGACACAATCGTTATGCAAAATCAAAACATATCCGTGTCCAAATCTAGCGAACAAATCTTGTGTGCAGGTGGAATATAATCATAATCCAGAACGAAAATATTGATTCAATCAAAAACAGAATCGTTCCTGGTAAATCGAGGTCAACAGGATTGTTTAGAAACAAACAGAACTTGATCAAAATCAAACCCAATTGACTATCCATAAAGAATTGTTTCAAAAAGCAATCTAAACAAAATAGAAAACAAATCAATCATTTAGAGTAAACTGAGAATAATAAAATCTCATTAACTAAATCATAGCTGTGTCTGATTTTAGGAAATAAATATCTTGTACAGGTCAGATGCAATCAAAATCCAAATGAAAGAAAACCCCATTGATTACATTAATTCAAACCAACAGAATTATTCTAAAGAAAACCAAACCAAATGAAAACCAATCAATCGCTTCTACTAATCTGAGAACAATAGAATTGTATTAACTAAATCGTAGGTGTGTCCGAGTTTAGAAAACAAATTTCCCACTCATAATTCATAACGAAATTGTTTTGGTAAAATGAAAGTAACAGAATCATTTTGAATCAAAACGGACAGAGCTATTGAAAGCAAATACAATCAATTATATTAATCCAAACCAACTCAGAAAATGAAATTAATATTGAAATTCATACCTGAATAGTAAGAAAAAGGCTTCGATCATGATAAATTGGAATTGACGAAGGCTGTTGCTGCTTCGACGTTCCTGAAGACAATTGAACCAGTGGTTTTGTGTTTCTTCTCGTTGGTCCATAGCCTGTCGTTTTCTTTTGACAGCATTGTAACTTGCTCCTCTAACGATTTGATATTTGATTGCAACAAGGCAACGTTGGTGTAATAATGCTCTAGCCAAGAATTACATTGTGTACATGAAAATTGATCAGGCTTTGGTATCACAAGCGAGGGTTTGTTCAGATTACTAGGGGTTTCATTGTGCAGCTTGATCTCGGGTAGTTTGGGTCGCTTTTGAGGCACGAGGGTAAGTTAGAGACATAGTCATAGGGTTCCTTAGAGCATAGGCCATGGAATAGGGGTATTCCTCAACAAGGAATTGTTCAATATCAGAGTTCGATTCTTCGCTCAAAACTATGGGCTTTGGGTCAACGTTTGGCTTGGGTTTGTTCCTAGTGTATCTTGATATCAATCGGGCATTTTTCTTACCTTTACTATTGACAGTAGTATCATTCTTACCTTTCTTCCTCACAGACTTCTTTACGGCCTCAGTCTTGTCTTTAGTACATGGGTTGGCTATGGCATCGGGTATATCTATGTCAAGGCAATCCGAGGGTTTGGCAGGGGGTAGAAGGATATGAAATGGCACGGCTGGCCCAACCAAAGTTTCCATAACAACAACCTTGTCGATTTGAGTAGAATCGGGATTGGAAAAGATATTCCTTGATAGGAAGGCTTGCCAATTATCGCCACTAAGGCTCAAATGGTGGATGATAATGAGTTTAATCAATTCGTGGTGAAAAAGGCTGCTATCAACCTTCTCGCACTTGAATCTTTTAGACATCTTGTAAAGACTACGCAAGAAATAATGCGGCATATTCAAAGGGTACCCCATGAAATTCATCAATAACCGGAGGTGATACAGAAATACCAAGCCATACCGACCTTCACAGGTCACAAACTGTTTAACAATTACCAAAAGATCGTGCCACCTGGGTTTGAGGGTAGAAATAGGCATACCTTTATCACAGGAAACAATCTTTCTTGATACGAATAGTAATGGCCACAACACCTCATCTACTTTAGAATTTTGAAACAATCTTTGACCTGTAGCCGACAGTCCTGTAGCATAACTTAAGAATTCATCATTGAGCTCAAGCTGTATGTCTCTGAATTTAACTCTACACCCGTCAAAGTTGAGGGAGAATTGTTGGGAAACCGAAATGTTGAAACCCTCAAACCTCTGTATAAACACCAGCCAACCACTATTTTCTAAATCCTTTCGGGCATTATCGAATAGCAATAGAGTTTGGCTACCGTTTGGCTCTATCCGCACCACTAGTGCCATAGACAGGAGCACACGGTGAGCAGGGTGCATAGGCCAGGGTTCGAATAGAGTATACATAGGGTCGATAGCTCATGGGCTTACCCAAAAACATTAGAGTTAACCCGGGATAGGGGGAAAGCATTAATGACCGAATGTGCGAACGTGGTGGAGCCAGCTCAGCCCATGCAAAACAGTCATTTCCCATAGTACAACCGACGACGCATATAACGATTCAAATCACTATTTCATATGTTAAAAACCATGCCATTCAAACAATCAATGAAATCTATGGTAAGTGGACCAAACATTTGCGTGAGCAATAGTTTTAGCATAGTTTTAAAACCAAAACAATGATTC
>ML838720.1:62229-81426 GCA_009831015.1 Picea engelmannii
GATGGCTTTTCAGAAATACCCTAGTGGCAAACCCAGACCTATGGGCATAGGTTTGCTAGGATACCCTGTCAATCTCCCAGAGCATGGTCAAGTGGGATAATGTAAGATCCAAGCAGTTGTTAGAGATAAAAGGAATCATATGCATTTATTTAAAGGTTTCAATGATCAAAAGTGACACATACCATGATACCTAGACCAATTACCTCATGGAGCAAGAACCTCTTCTGATACAGGACCAAGCCGATGGTGGTGGATGATGTTGCTCCTGACAAGATAAAGTTGATGGAAGAAGAAAAGGATCGGCCCTCTAGAGCCATGCTCAGGTGAATCCTACTCTCGGTACTCCATGTGTAGGACTTGTGGGCCTCGAGACCTGATCTTCTAGTTATCCCTAAAAAAATGGGGATAACAATTCTCAGTGAAAGCCTTAAACACTTTGAATTTTTCAAATGCTTCAGATTTTCCCTTCAAAAAGGCAACCCATGTTAGTTTATAATTATCATCAATAATCAACATAAAATAGTTTTCTTTTCCTATACCTTCTTTTCTTGATGGTCCACATAAATCCATATGTACTAACTGGAGAGGTTTTTCTATTAAAGGAAAGTTTTTAGATTTGAACTATGTCCAAGAAATATTTCCTATCTGGCAAGGTTTACAAATAGATTCATATGGATTTGATATCTTTGGAAGATATTTTACCGCCCCATTGTTTCTAGGCTTGATTATATGATCAAAATTTAGGTGTCCAGGTCTCCTATGCCATAGAAAACTTTCATCATACTTGCTTAAGTGGCATTAATTATTAATAATTAGTAATTAGGTTAGTTTGATTAGGTCAGAAGTTAGATTAGTGCACTAATGATTGATTTTAAATGAATAATTAATAAATAATCGATAAACAAAAACATTATAAAAAAATTAAATAATTAAAAAACATTTCAAAAACAAATTATAATAACCCAATAAAAATTATAAAATAAAAATCCAATAAAAACAATAAAAAAAAGAAACATTTAAAATAAAACTTAAAACATTAATAAAACAAATGTTAAATAAGAATAAAACAAACTTTAATAAAATTAAAGAAAAATACAATAAAAACAGTTAAAACGAAATAATAAATAAAAATTTAAACAAAATACAATATAAAACAAAAAACAAATAAAAATCAAAATGAAAATAAATAAAAAAACACACAAAACAAAACGTAAATAAATGAAAACATGTAATAAACATTAAAATAAAAATAAATAATGAATAAAAACAAATAAAATAAAAACAAAAATCCCACCTTATGCATATATCCCAAAATAGTTTTAATCAATTCCCGTGAATTATATCGGAGCGCCGGTTCCATTTGAGCTTTAATGAGGGGGGCCAGGATGTGATATGAAAAACCATTGAGGACACTTTTCACCATTAGGTGAACTCAGACACCCCCCGAATACCACTTATGACCCCAAGAGGGGTCTGAAAACCACTTTCCCTCTTCCAAAATCGCCTTCCCCAAATTAAAAAATCATTGTTTCGCCCAGTTTTATCAACCCAATTCCAAGATCCATTCCTGGAAAACGGGAATGAGTTTTGAAAATCCAAGAGAGGTTTTTGTTCAAATAAAATCTCCCATAATTTACATAGGTGTAAGTAGTTGGGCGAATTGAAGCCATCTCTGAGTCCTATTTTTCAGACTTCCCTTTTTTCTTGTTTTGTTCATGATCTTGTGGCAGGTGTTTTGGATATATGGAGATGAATTTAGAAAAACTGAAAGAGGTTTTTGTTTAGTACGAACTCATATAAAATAACATCTTTCATTTTTCACACAACGTTCATATTTTGGGAGATACGAATGTCTGCGTTGACCCCTATTTTCAACTTTTTGGCCCATCTTTCATGGTAGACAATTCAAGACTTTCAACGATTTGTTTCTATTATTGGTTGAGGTTGTTGAATTTGACCTCCTTATCCTGGGAGATAATCTTTCTATATATTTTTATAATTCAAATGTACAATGGTTGGTCAGTTGAGACCTCTTCATAGAATAGGATCTAGATTGTAAAGCAGCTCACAGAGCCAGATTTCATCAATCCAATTATACAATTGCAGTAGTTACAGGATTCATGTATCAATATTGGTGGTGAATTGATTTATCTCATTGTAATTTATTTCCATTGTGATCATTATGTTTTTCATTTTCTAATCATTAAAGGGAAGTTAATGAACATAATTTGTCTGGTGCATTTTGTTTATGGTCTTTTGATGATATATATGTTCTTCATCTGAAGTTAAGTAAATAAATTCTTGGTTTCTTCTTTTCTTAGTGGACCCTCACATGTCTTTCTACCTTTTCATCTCATTTAATCTTAAAATAATCCAATGATAATGCCTACCTTGCCTTGTAGGGTTCTCTCTATAACTGACCCATGATTGAATCTGGCCTCTTTGACTCCTTTGCCTAATGGTTTCCCCTTGGTGTTCCTGTTGGAAATATTGTCATTGATGGCAAAGGATGAGGCAAAGGAAGAAGAAGAGTTTTTCATGTATGGTTGAGTTTTGGATGGGTGCGTATGATCGCTGACAGCCGTCAGATCTGCAGAAGCTGCGAGGGAGATAAGCCATCTGGAATTCCGTAGGCATGTGCATGGTGACATCGAAAATTCTAAAACCTCGATGAGAGGTTTGACCGAGGTCATCGGTTGACGGTCATATGGGGCAAGTCCTATAGCCAGCATATCTAGCGCGTAGAAAGGGGCGCATCGGAATCAGGGATCGGGACTTTGAAATGTCCAATTCACTTGACAACAAAAACCCCGAAATCACGATATGCGATTTCGCGATTTAATCGCAGCTGTTAAAGAAAGAATGAGATCTGGACCGTTGATTTCCTTCATCAGAGAATCGGGAATCGGAGTTTCGCGACTCCCATGAACAAGTGCATCAGACATCGCGAAATCGCGATATGTGATTTCCCGATAAAGTAGATAGTGTGTGGGCCACCTCGAAGGACAGGTGGCAGGTCAAAGGCCCGTCAGAGGACCAGCATATCGGGAATCGGCAAATCGGTATTCCCATGAACGAAGGATCGAGGACGAAACCCCGACGAGAGGTATGGTGGACGCGTGTCAGGAGTACGGAGGAAGTCGGGGATCGACATATCGCGGGTAAAAGGGGCATATGCACATTGACTTTATAAACCCTAAAACCCCGACGAGAGGTATGGTGGAGGTCATGTGATAGTAGGTCACATGGACCATTGTGTAGCCAGAAGGGGCTAAAGCTCGAGAAAGGAGCAAATTGGGAATCAGGATTTGTAAGAGAAAAGAACAATGAACACCAAGAATGCCGAAAACCCAAAAGGCGCACGTAGGTTTAATTCAAGTTTTTATGTGGGACTCGATTTCCACAGAGCAATAAATATGGACCCAGAGCAATAGGGATCGGTGGAGCGGTGAATTTTTTTTACCCATGGTATTAAGAAGGGGTCAATGCCCATTTTCTGAGAGTGCATCGGCAGGAAAAGTAGAGTGGTAAGGATTTTGATTGGGGGCAGGGGTCCTTTTGCAGGATGTGGAGGCCAGTTTCTGATAGTAGAGACATCTACAGGTTGCTGCAATCATTTGTGCAGGCTGCCAGGAAGGTTTGAGGAGGGAGGAACCTCATTGTGGTAGTTGGGCGGCAGATCTACATTGATAGAGAGTTCTCTGCAGTGGGTTGAGAAACTAGGAGAGTGGAGGCATCATCTCCAGGTTTATTGTCTTGTTTAATGTATGTTTTAGAGGCTTTTGCAGCTGTCTTGCAGTTAGTAGATCTGTGTTTCCTTTAGAGATAATTGCAGTTGTTGTCATAGCCACTAGAAAATTCTGTATTGATGTGATTTCGGGATACAAGTATTAATAAGATGCCAGAACTGTCTCTTCCAAAAAGAAGATGATGGCCAGCGCATAGAACACATGTGAATACGGGGTTGAAACTGCTTGATCCAGTGTGAAAATAGATGAAACACGGTCAACAGTGAGTCTGAGGGTTAAAGCCTTCAGTAGAAGCATCCTACTAGTAGAAATTGGTGCTATCTTCAGGGGGTTGAAGCTCCCTTCCAGGAAAGGTTGGTAAACGAGAGAAGGTTGCATCCTTCTGCAGGTAGAAGCCTGCGTACTAGTATGAGTCTGCACTAGTACATTGTTGTAAAACGTTTTCTTAATAATAATTATTGAAGACAAAGACAACGACAGCAGTGGTTTTCTCCTGATTTGGGTTTCCACCTTAAATCTTGGTGTTCATGTGTCTTACTCATGTGTGTTGGTTTATTTTGTTATTACTGCACTGAATTACTGCTTAATAGGCATCTGATGAATGAAGAAATTCATAATAAGATCTCTGGATGCACTCTTGTTTTCTTAAGACTATACAATAGTTGGTCTCTACAAAGTAGCCTAAGTTTTTCAGTGAAATAAAAGAGAAAATCAATTGATTGCTCAAAATACTGATTCACCCCCCCCCTTAGTATTTCTCAACAGTTCCAACCCTAAATTTCAAAACAAACAACCCTATACTCTTATAACTAGCCTAAAATTCGTAGCAAACAAAGTTATATTAGACAGAGAGAGCCTATCTAAATTACTAAGTCAACTGAGTGGGGGTGGTGAATCAGTTGTTACTGTGCTTAAACAATTTATGACTTATTCATGATTTTTTAATCTCTTCCAAGTGACCATTAATATTATACAAGATATGAACAACATAAATAATGAACAATAGTCACACATAATATATACACAGAGACATAGTTTTCACGAGGAAACCCATAAAGGGATAAAGCCTCTTCTTCTTCGAATGATAGACAGTTTTTTAAGTTATGTACATCATTTATCTTTGAGCACCAACTCAATATGAGGCTACTACCTCTTTTTTACAAGCTCCAACTTGCTGAGAGAACCACCCCTCTTATTTCTCTAGCACCCACTAGCAGTAAGCATCAACTCCCTAAGTGTTCCAGCACCAATTGGACTTATACAAGCACCAAATTGCATACAGAAAACTCTGTGTTTTCCCTAGCACCACCCTGCCATCCTATTTTCTAGCCACAACTAGATGGAAGATACAACTTCCAATATTCAAGAACCAACTTGAATATCAGAGGACCACAGTCCTCCCTAGCACCACCCTACCTCCCTGATTATAAATAAATGATTGAATAACCAACAATACAAGTATATCAATTCTTACCACTTCTTCTCTGTTCTACAATTCTTCTATGCTTCACTATTATTCTTCTCTATTGACACTTGTCTTGACTTGTTGTCTCTTTATATCTGTTATTTCTTTGTTCCTCTCAAACTCTTTGGTATGTGTTCATTCTACTCTCTTCATCTTTTATGTTTTGTTCAAATTTTGTTTCTCATCTCTCACAATGTGCATTCCATGATTTTCCTTTCTCCCAGTTTAACTCATTTTTCCAGTGATAACAACCAACCTCACACAGTCACTACATATCTGTTTTACGCTCTCCCCCCAATTCAGTTACACCTCAAATATCCAAGGAAAACACCTCAGCAACTGAATCGCCAAATGTCCAAGAACTATGATTCAGTTATGCTAACTGAATCATAACTGAACAATTAACCGTGAGGTGAAATAGTATCTCTTCGATAAGATTTCCAAATAACCCGCTCCATTGGATTGCATCTGCATCGTCTCAGGTTTATCCCATATTCCCACTAGCTGTCACCACATGCTAAACATAAATTGATTTTGCGATTTCTCATTTCAGAAATCTTGTGGTGAGACATATCGACTCTTTTGTGTCACGATATTTGAAATGGAGCTTAGTTGGTATAGCTCCTTCCGTTCATATTACCACAAGCTTTGACCAAGCCTTTTTTTAGAAGACGCTTCATGACTCACGATTTCGGGAATCCTGTTAAGAGGTGTCTTGACTCTCCCAAGTCGCAATCTCTGAAATATAACTTAGCTACTAGCTCCTTCCCTTCTCATTACCATTGTCTATGAGCAAGCACTTATCCATAAAGTTCTTTGCGATTCATGATTTCGGGGATCTTGGTACACAGTTTCTCGACTCTCCCAAGTCGCAATATCTGAAATGGGGCTTAGAAACATGCTAGCTCCTCCCTTCATCCTTCGATGATGTGACCTTGGATATCACCACGAGCCAAACATTCAGGTGCTTTTCTTGTCAAATCAACGGTCCATAACTTTAATGATCCGATGGTCTAGATCATTTCACAACTTCGCATGTCGCGATTTCGTGTGTCATATACCTTTGACTCCTCCAATGTGGCATGTGCAAGTCAACAAAATGTTAATCGCTCACCATGTGTCCTCTAGATTCAACGACCAATATTATCATCATGATTTTTCATTTTCTGGAGTTGGAGGTTAGCTCACCTTTATTCACCTCATTCACGAATTTGCAAAACTCCTCATTTGCTACCACGTTTCCTGCGGATCGAACGGTCCCCCTTCTTTCAGGACTTTGTAATCCCGCTTCACCTTGCACTTAAATATCATGATCATTATTTTGGATCTAACAACGGTCGGTCCTGATGCTTATATATGATGCCTGATATATATTATCCTCTTCTATGCACTCCTCCTGACTAAATTCAGATCTGACAGGAATCGGGAATTCAGGATGGGTGATCCAACGATCATTGTTTCTCTTTACTATTGAGCTTACGCTTATGATATTTCCACTTTCTCTTGCTTGTCATCATCATGTTTATTTTTTATCTTTCCATCAATGACAACATGCATACTCTGGCTTATGTTCATAAAGATGACAACAATCTCCCCCTTTGGCATTAATTGCAACCCCTTGAAGAACCTGAAGAGCTGGACTATCCCATGAACATCCAACTATACCACTGTAGTATGGACTATCCCCTGAACATAGAACTATACCACTGTAGTATCATTACCATTACCACACATTATCCCCCTTTGACATCAATGTCAAAGAAGAAACACTTTCCCCCTGAGATTTTGCATTATATTTCGAAGGTATCAGATATGCAATAGGCACATACTCCCCCTGGAAACTACAAACGAAAGGACCCGAGCGATATTCACCAGAAATATAAAATACATTCAATAATTACTACCCTTGACAAGCTGAACAGATTAGATGAAATAAGATATAACCCCCAACTTCTGACGAAGATATCCAAAAGGGGTCGTTGCTAATGGTTTAGAAAAGATGTCAGCTATCTGTTGTGGAAGGAATATAATTCAGTTGAACAACTTTGTTTGTAACCTGCTCTCTAAGAAAATGATATTTGATTGGTATATGCTTAGTCTTAGAATGAAGAACATGATTCTTGGAGACACTAATGGCATTGGTGTTAACACAGTGAATTGAAATCAGATCGGTATAATTTACCTTCAAATCTGCAAGAGTTTGGATCATCCATAAAATATGAGTGCAACAAGCAGTAGCAGCAATGTACTTTGCCTCTATAGTTGATAAGGAAATAGATCCTTGATTCTTACTAATCCATGGTACTAACGAGTCACCTAGGAAGAATGCACCTCCACTGGTGCTCTTTCTCTTATCCACACAATTTTCCCAATCAACATCTGAATATTTTGATTTCTAGGATACCAAAGACCACACGTAATTGTGCCCTTCAATTATTTGAATATATGTGTTACATATACTAAATGACTTTGTTTAGGAGCATACTGATAATGACCTACCATTCCAATAGCTTTCATTATATCAGGACAAAATGTTGTGATATATAGATTACTGCCTATCATTGATTGATATGTCCTTTGATCAACATCAAGTGAAATATCATCATTACTGAGCTTACAATCGACCACCATAGGTGTATGTTGACAACCAATTCACATTTTTATTCTATCCTTATAAGCTGCCTACACCAGTGTTTCACAACCCTTGATTTGCATCACAATCTTTGAATAAAACGACACTATTATTTGGTGCATTTCCACACCTACTTCCGATCTTGTTTTCACGACTCCAAGCGTGAAAAATTTGGTTTCGAAGTAACATTAAAATCGTCACTGGATTATTTTGGTTACTCTTGTCTAGGTGTTTATTGTGTTTCCAATTTAATTATAGTCACATAGTTGGCAACACTCCAAGATCTTTACTCATCTGGCATTCTTTAATTGTTAATATGACTCCGTTTTTTACAAGACTGTGATAATATTCTTATCATCAAGTTTTTGATGTATTGATGGTTTGATTTCTATGTTCTTTCATCGATTTCTTTGACACATTGGTTTCATGGAAACACATTGACGTTGTTGTTAGACCATTGGTACAAATCATTTCATACATATTTGACGTGATTGAACCCTTGGTGTTGATTTCGAATCATTGTTTTGGTTTTAAAACTATGCTAAAACTATTGCTCACGCAAATGTTTGGTCCACTTACCATAGATTTCATTGATTGTTTGAATGGCATGGTTTTTAACATATGAAATAGTGATTTGAATCGTTATATGCGTCGTCAGTTGTACTATGGGAAATGACTGTTTTGTATGGGATGAGCTAGCTCCACCACGTTCGCACATTCGGTCATTAATGCTTTCCCCCTATCCCGGGTTAACTCTAATGTTTTCGGGTAAGCCCATGAGCTATCGACCCTACGGATACTCTGTTCGAACCCTGGCTTGTGCACCCTGCTCACCGTGTGCTCCTGTCTATGGCACCAGTGGTGCGGATAGAGCCAAACGGTAGCCAAACTCTATTGCTATTCGATAATGCCTGAAAGGATTTAGAAAATAGTGGTTGGCTGGTGTTTATACAGAGGTTTGAGGGTTTCAACATTTCGGTTGCCCAACAATTCGCCCTCAACTTTGACGGGTGTAGAGTTAAATTCAGAGACATACAGCTTGAGCTCAATGATGAATTCTTAAGCTATGCTACAGGACTGTCGGCTACAGGTCAAAGATTGTTTCAAAATTCTAAAGTAGATGAGGTGTTGTGGCCATTACTATTCGTATCAAGAAATATTGTTTCCTGTGATATAGGTATGCCTATTTCTACCCTCAAACCCAGGTGGCACGATCTTTTGGTAATTGTTAAACAGTTTGTGACCTGTGAAGGTCGGTATGCCTTGGTATTTCTGTATCACCTCCGGTTATTGATGAATTTCATGGGGTACCCTTTGAATATGCCGCATTATTTCTTACGTAGTCTTTACAAGATGTCTAAAAGATTCAAGTGCGAGAAGGTTGATAGTAGCCTTTTTCACCACGACTTGATTAAACTCATTATCATCCACCATTTGATCCTTAGTGGCGATAATTGGCAAGCCTTCCTATCAAGGAATAGCTTTTCCAATCCCGATTCTACTCAAATCGACAAGGTTGTGGTTATGGAAACTTTGGTTGGGCCAGCCGTGCCATTTCATATCCTTCTACCCCCTGCCAAACCCTCGGATTTCCTTGACATAGATATACCCGATGCCATAGCCAACCCATGTACTAAAGACAAGACTGAGGCCGTAAAGAAGTCTGTGAGGAAGAAAGGTAAGAATGATACTATTGTCAATAGTAAAGGTAAGAAAAATGCCCGATTGATATCGAGATACACTAGGAACAAACCCAAGCCAAACGTTGACCCAAAGCCCATAGTTTTGAGCGAAGACTCGAACTCTGATATTGAACAATTCCTTGTTGAGGAATACCCCTATTCCATGGCCTATGCTCTAAGGAACCCTATGACTATGTCTCTAACTTACCCCCGTGCCTCAAAAGTGACCCAAACTACCGGAGATCAAGCTGCACAATGAAACCCCTAGTAATCTGAACAAACCCTCGCCTGTGATACCAAAGCCTGATCAATTTTCATGTACACAATGTAATTCTTGGCTAGAGCATTATTACACCAATGTTGCCTTGTTGCAATCAAATATCAAATCGTTAGAGGAGCAAGTTACAATGCTGTCAAAAGAAAACGACAGGCTATGGACCAACGAGAAGAAACACAAAACCACTGGTTCAATTGTCTTCAGGAACGTCGAAGCAGCAACAGCCTTCGTCAATTCCAATTTATCATGATCGAAGCCTTTTTCTTACTATTCAGGTATGAATTTCAATATTAATTTCATTTTCTGAGTTGGTTTGGATTAATATAATTGATTGTATTTGCTTTCAATAGCTCTGTCCGTTTTGATTCAAAATGATTCTGTTACTTTCATTTTACCAAAACAATTTCGTTATGAATTATGAGTGGGAAATTTGTTTTCTAAACTCGGACACACCTACGATTTAGTTAATACAATTCTATTGTTCTCAGATTAGTAGAAGCGATTGATTGGTTTTCATTTGGTTTGGTTTTCTTTAGAATAATTCTGTTGGTTTGAATTAATGTAATCAATGGGGTTTTCTTTCATTTGGATTTTGATTGCATCTGACCTGTACAAGATATTTATTTCCTAAAATCAGACACAGCTATGATTTAGTTAATGAGATTTTATTATTCTCAGTTTACTCTAAATGATTGATTTGTTTTCTATTTTGTTTAGATTGCTTTTTGAAACAATTCTTTATGGATAGTCAATTGGGTTTGATTTTGATCAAGTTCTGTTTGTTTCTAAACAATCCTGTTGACCTCGATTTACCAGGAACGATTCTGTTTTTGATTGAATCAATATTTTCGTTCTGGATTATGATTATATTCCACCTGCACACAAGATTTGTTCGCTAGATTTGGACACGGATATGTTTTGATTTTGCATAACGATTGTGTCGATCTTAAATCGGTTCAATTCATTCTTGTTTGATTTGTTTCACAAACAATGTTACCTGCCTCGATTAGCACAGTCGCTTGCATAATACGATGGATTAAAAGTTAGTTTGGATTTGAACGATCTTGTTAATTTCCTTTTGATTCGACAACAATTTTTGTTAAGTGCTGAGTTGACATAAACTATTGCATGAAAAATATGCTTGATCGGTTACAGTCTGTTTTGGTTAAAATAGATTCAAACATGATTTCATTGCTCTCAAATTAGCATAGAAGTTTTGATTTGAATGATTCGTTTGGTTTTCAATTATAAATTAATAGTTTGAATATAATTCTTTAACATTTGAATTGGTTTTGAAACGATTCTATGTTCAATTTAGACCATCTACAGAATCGCAAGATTTTGTAGCTAGTCTTAAAAAATAGATTTTTGTCAATTTTATCAATAAAATATCCTCTAATCTTGTCTATTCTTGTCCTCTTTTAGGTGCATACGAATTACAATGATCAATTGGGCATGTTGTAGCAGTTTAGGAGATACTTTTGTGATGTATTTTTTGTTTTAAGTTGTTAGCTTGAGTCAGAAATAGAGACTTGGGATATTATCCCCAGATTTGTTGTAAATTGTTTTGATAATTCCCACAGGGATGTTTTACCCTATGGGAGGTCTTTAAATACTTGTTATTTTTTGTAATATGGATCATCATCATCACTGTTGGGAGAACTAGAATATGGATTTATGATACAGATTGGGATGAAAGTTGATGTCTTGTAACAACTTTCGCTTTCAATATATCAAACTTTTGTTTCAAGTTTCCCTCATATCAGTTTACAATTAATTATCGACTACTTTAGCTATCATGATTCATTGCATGTTGATGCGATTTGATTTATATGTTGTCCATATCTGATCTCTCTTATTTAAAAATACAACAATTGCTCTATTTCAACTTAATGAATACAGGTTTACCTTTTCATTAATTGAATTGTTATGTACAAATTTTGCACAAGGATTTATCTGACTGCAATGATTTGTAAATTATAAGATTGTTGTAACTTTTTATGTCTTGTTTGTCCTGTCATCTATATTTGAAGAGCACAACTGCTTCTAGTTTACGAGAAGCTCGTGGAGAATCCGGTGTAGGTTTCTTTCCACTGAACAGCTGAATCAACTATTGCATACAGGACAAGCCTGAAGTGTTACTTCAGGTCAGTTTGCTATTTGTTATTTAATAGTTAATTTATCAATGTTATTTAAGTAGTTTAGATATATATATTTATAGTTTAGATTCTTAGTTAGAATTATTATTTTAGTTGCTTAGCTTAGTTAGTTTTTCAGTTTATTTCTTTCTCATAAAATTATAAAAATAAAAAAACAATAGTTTTGTTGTCTTTGGACAGTTTACAAATGATTTTTGTACGTTCTCATTTAAATCTGTAATTTGTAAATATTATGCATTTGTGATTAAGATTTAATTCGGTTGATAGTTGAATGTTAAATTTCATAGAGTTATTATAGTATGAGATATAGTAAATTGTATATATTAATAGTTCAGATTTGTTTATTAGTTTGTTTTAATTGTTATTTTCATTTAGATTAGTTTCTTTAGTGTAGTTTTCTTTTGTTTTTCTAGGACTTAGATCGTCCAATGGAGCCGCTAAACCCATCAGGGTGGGTCATCCCAAACGGCTTGGGTTATTTAGACAACCCCGGACCGGATCCACTCTTCCAGTTAGCGAGCGTTCATTTTTGCCCGTCAACAAATGGCGCTAGAAGGAGGGCCTGGAATTTATTAATGGCACGAGGCGATCGTAAGACTCCTCCACCACCTAATCGCTCACCTATAGTGACAAGAAGTCATTCGAATGACAACATTCCCCCTCAAATAGCAACCACATCAAACGACAATCCACGGATCACAGTTGAGCCAGCAACCCCAAATCCTACAGGTGGTGACATACAAGAGATTGTCCGCCAATCTCTCATAAGAACTCATAGTGCCTTAGCCCATTTGAGGCAACCAAATCGACCTTTGGAACAACCTTTAGATTTCTCTGATATCAGAGAACAACTCGGAGGCACTAACCTCACTGTGAACCCTATAGATCCAACCCTCGCTCCTGATGCAGGAGGATCTAGGATACCACCCTCACCACCTCTATCATCCCCTTCTTCTTCAGGAAAAGACTCTTCTGACAAAGGTAGTTCCCCTTCTCAGCCTTCCACACCGACTACACCAATGGCCAACCAGAACAATCCTGCTAGAACTTGGCTTGATCAGGATGTAGTAGTTGTACCTGGAGCTCATCATCCCTTACCCAAACATCCAGAGAAGTGGCTTCCCAAGTTTGACCCTGACTCTAAACAGATCGTTGAAGATCACATTAAAATTTTTATGTTAGCCATAAGACTCCGCAATTTCGAGGATGAAGACATAGTCTATAGGTTGTTCCCCTATACTTTCGAGGGCAATGCATCTACATGGTACTTTTACTAGCAACCGCATACCATTGTGTCTTGGGAAAAGTTCGAGTCATGCTTTTTGGAAAAGTTTGGAGACGATAAGCCTCTGGAAGTCCTAGTCATCGAGCTTTCTAACTTAAGAATGAACCCAAAAGAGAAAGTGAAAGACTTTAATCAAAGAATGTTAACACTTAAAAACTGAATCCCTACAGATTCCATGCCTGTCGAGAATCTTATAATAGCATACTATACTAAAGCCTTACATCAAAGTATAGATATTTGGGTTAAATGATCTAAGAAAGCCACATTGTTAGAGGCCTTCAAAGAGGCCAGCCAGATTGAAAAAGACATACTTAGTCTAAAATATACTACTAGCAACGAAACAGAGACTAGTTCTTCTTCCAAAAAGAAGATCGAAATCCTCCCTAGACCTACTCAATGTAAAGCACAACTTGAAAGCTCTGATTTAGAAAACTTAACTAAAGTCGTTCAAAAACTGTCGAATCAAGTTATAGATTTAAAAAAGATGGTCGAAGAAGCTTCCTCGAGCAAAGGACCTTACAAACCCCCATTCAGGAAGCCTTTTACCACCAACCGACCTAATCCGAATACTGAGGGTCTTAATATAGAAAGTCTACAATATGCCCTTCAAACAATTATATAAGCCCAGGATTACTTGATGCCTCCTGAGACTCCTGAGGAGGTATTTGAACCAGAGACAGTTCAAGAAGAAGAGTCTTCCGCAAACATTTTTGGACACTTCTCGGATAGCAGTTTTCAAGCTAACTTCGAGACAGTACATCCCTATAATACTAGGAGTAAGACAACAAACAAAATTTCTTCCGAAAACACTACGACTTTGCCTCCAAAGCAATCTAAACCAGCTGAGACTAAACAGAGTCATGTAAACCCCAACTTAGATTATGATTTAGTTGAAGATCTTAAAAAGTTAAGGGCTAACATTTATGTTTATGAGTTATTGAAATTTCCATTTCTACTACAAAAAATGTTACAGAACATCGCAGAGAATAGAAAAAATGGTAATTCAAGTAGTAACAAGGTTGTTCAGAACAAAGTTCCTCCGAAGACTTCCACTAAGAATAACCCTGATCCTCATGATAAAGGAAGCCTTCCTTTAAATAATGTAAATAATGTAGATAATGTAGATAAAGTATCTTTAGAAACTGGGAGTAAAAAGCCACAAACTACCACCCTTAGTACTCACAGAAATGTACCTCCATTTTTGTTAACTTTCGAAATATTTAATAAAAATGTGCACAATTGTATGGTAGAATCAGAAGCATCATCCAATGTGATGCCATGGTATGTATGTCAGAAGATTAATGTTGAAGTTGAACCATCCACTCTAAAAATAATACAACTTGATCGAACCATTGTTAAAGTTGTAGGCGCATTAAGGAATGTGCTAATAAGATTATCGTCTAACCCCGAGGTTCATCAAGTCATTTATATTATTGTTGTGGATATTCCAGAACTGTATGGTCTGTTTTTAAGAAGGGACTAGTCGGAGAAGCTACATGGTTATTTCGCGACAGATTGGTCTCACCCGTGGCTTCCAGAGAACGGAAAGCCCGACAAGATCAAGGTAAATCGTGAACGTTACCTTAAGTTCATGGTCACAGATCTAAATGATCCCAACGAACCATTTACACCTTCTGCTGATTCACTCGAAATACAAAGGATGGATACCTTTTTCGACAATTTCATGGCCGAGGCTTCAGCTATCACCAACCCAGAATAGTAGTCCGATATTGTAGCATATGTGCAGCCAGCAGCTTCTACACAACGGTCTCATGCACCCGATAAAAATCAAATTTGGTCTCTTTATTTTGACGGGTCAAAGTCCAAAGAAGGAGCTGGTGTAGGCTGCGTTATTATCGATCCAACAGGTAACAAAACTCGGATTGCATGTAGGCTAGAATTTGAATGTACTAATAACACAACAGAATATGAGGCTTTACTGCAGGGTCTCAGAAAATATTTAGATATGAACATTCAAAACTTGACTGTCTTTGGCGATTCTGAAATCGTGGTCAGACAGGTAAGAGATTATATCCATTGTCTATCTCTGCATCTTAAAAGCTACCAATCCGAGGTATGAAATTTAATGAATAAGTTTTCTTCTTTCAATATAAATTCTATTCCTAGATTGAACAATTCTGAAGTTGATCTATTAGCTAACGTAGCTTCCAAACTCTTTCCTGTAGAGGGCTTGTCCCCAGATGCATTCTCCGTCGAACTGTTGTTCAGGCCTTCCGTTCCTAACAACATCATGAACTGGAGAGTCTTCGACGACGATCAGTAAATTATTAGCTTCCTTCATATGGAGGAAACTTTTCAAGGTGCGGTGATCGATGAATGCACTCACGACAACAATTTGCACGATTTCATGGTAATACCAAATCCGAGAACTCCTGAATCTTCATCGGACATGGTAAATTCGATCCCTAAATCTGTAGTTAGATTAGAGAAATTTTATGATCTTCAAGATAAATTCAAAAAGTCGATAAACTGTAAAACCAATAGTTCCTCGTTATCATATGAAAAATTAAACTTAGGAACTAATGACAATCCGCAGTGCATTAATCTAGGGGTAGGATGTTCTGAACAAGAAAAAGCTGCATTTATTAAATTGTTCAAAGAATTTAAATATGTCTTTGCATGGACGTATGATGACCTTAAAACTTTCAACCCCAACATCATTCAACACGTCATTCCTATGAAACCCCAAACCTTGCCCTTTCAACAAAAATTAAGAAAAATGCACAATAAGCTCGAACCTACCGTTAAAAAAGAATTAAACAAGCTCCTAAATGCTAAGATAATTTTCCTTGTTAGGCACACTCAATGGGTCTCTAACCTTGTCCCTGTTCAGAAGAAAAGTGGGGAAATCCGACTATGCGTCGATTTTCGAAACCTTAACAAAGCGTCTGATAAAGACAACTATCCTGTCCCACCCATGCAACATATCCTTCAATAGGTATCTGGTTCTGAGAGGCTATCCTTATTGGATTGTTTCTCGGGGTACAACCAAGTCCTGATGTCTCCACCAGGCCAACTTAAAACTACCTTCCGCACCCCATGGGGCACCTACGCTTATCGAAAAATGCCCTTTGGATTGATTAATGTTGGTGCCACTTTCCAGAGAGCAATGGACATTTCTTTCCGAGGCTTAATCAATCAGTCCGTCATAGTTTACTTAGATGATGTTACTGTAATTTCCAAAAACAAAACCGATCATCTAGCTCATTTAAGAGTCGTTCTACAGTGATGTCGTAAATAGGGCATTTCCTTGAATCCTAAAAAATCCATCTTTGCAGTAGAACAGGGTAAACTCTTAGGATTTATTGTGTCAAGAAAAGGGATGATTTTCGACCCCGAAAGGACTCAAGTCATCTCGAAACTTCCCCCTCCTACTTCTAAAAAGTCTATGCAGTCTTTCTTAGGCCAGATAAACTTCGTGAGGAGATTCGCCCCCATTTTCTCTGAAATGGTCAGACCTTTGCAAAACCTAATTAAGAAAGATGCACAATATCACTGAGGACCCCTAGAAAATCAAGCTTTTAATGCAATAAAGAAGGCCATAATAGATGCTCCTTCTCTCATGAGCCTCGACTTTTCCCAAGACTCCACGCTCTACACTTTTGCTTCTGACCATTCCTACGCCGCCATCCTAACTCAAAAGACCGTTGAAAACAATGAAGTACCCATTGCCTTTATGATCTCTTCTTTCAAAGGTGTTGAACTTAATTACTCAGCGGTAGATCAACAAGCCTACACTATTTTCAAACAAGTCAAGAACTTCTGGTCTTATCTTTTGAAATCCAGGAAAAAGATTATTGTCCCATACCCAGCCGTCAGGAACCTGTTAGTGAAGAAAGAACTAGGAGCAAAGAGGGCGAATTGGGTTACCTCCTTGCAGGAATACGACATAGAAGTTACCCCAGCTCAGATAGTGAGAGGAAAATGGTTATGCAAGTTAGTGGCTGATTCAATAGCGGGACAACAAGAAGAAAACGATATGTCAAATCTAGGACAACACAATCAAAATGCAATCTGTTGTGCACAAAACTCTGTCAGTCCTTGGTATGATGATATAAGATTCTGTCTTGAACATGGGTCATCCCCCCGTCACCTGGATCCCACTAAAAGAAGAGAGTTAAGATTAAATTATGCCTCCTTTCATTTGGTTAATGGTGTTCTGTTTCGTCAAAATTTTGATGGCGTACTGATGCGCTGTCTTGAGAAAGATGAAGCAGAAAAAGTCTTACTAGAATTGCATGCAGGAGAAGCTAGTGGCCATTTTGGTGGTGACACCACTGCCCATAAAGTTTTGAGAGCCGACTATTACTAGCCCACACTTTTTAGAGATGCCCATGCCTTGTGTCATAAGTGTACTATTTGTCAAAAAGCATCAGGGAGATTACAGAAACCGGCCTTTCCTTTGCAGCCCGTTTCAGTAGATTCTCCTTTTCAGCAGTGGGGCCTTGATATCATAGGTCCAATCAATCCACCATCCTCACAATAACATAAGTTTATCATAATAGCCACAGATTACTTTACTCGGTGGTCTGAAGTTGCCACATTGAGAACTGTGAATACCAGTCAGGTAATTGCCTTTCTAATTTCGAATATTATCACTCGTTTTGGTATCCCTGATTGTTTAGTATTCAAAAACGCTTCTTATTTTTTGTCTCTTGAGATGAGCGAGTTCGCTTTAGAAAAAGGAATTAAATTGAAGTATTATGCTAGCTATTACCGCCAGGGAAATGGATTGGCAGAGTCAACAAATAAGAATCTGATTAAAATCATCAAGAGAACGGTGGCTGAAAATCACAAAAACTTGCACAATGTACTGTTAAACGCGATCTGGGCTGATAGGGTAACACCAAAAAATGTTGTAGGTAACTCTCCCTTCTTTTTCATTTACGACAGAGAAGCAATTCTGCCACCACACATTCTTCTCCCTTCACTACAGTTATCCCAGAAAATACAAGAATAAGATTGTCCCCCTTTGGAAAACCGAATTAATGTTTGATGAAGCTAGAATAGATAAGAGCCCAAGCTAAATGTAAGTTAGATCAGCATCAACTAGTGGTTAAAAGCTGGTTTGATTCTAATTCTGCCTCTAATAGGAAATTCGAAGTAGGTGACCTCGTCTTGAAATGGGACAAACCGCATGAGGGAAATGGAGAGCACACGAAATTTCAGAACTTATGGCTTGGACCATTTTTAGTTGTTGATAAGTTGGGTCGCAGCTCTTTCCGATTGTAGAATCTAGAGGGGCAGCCTGACACCTATACAGTGAATGGCCAAACTCTAAAAATATATTTTTCTTTATGACAACCCTTGTATATTATGTATATATTATGTACATATTTTTCTTTTGTTTTCTTTTTCTTTGTTGTTTTGGTTTTGATTTCTCCTTTGTGTTTATCAGTCTTTGTTTTTGGAAATAAACATACCTACATGCTGAGCTATTCGAACAAAGAAAAAAGAAAATTCCTTCACTGCAATGATTGCTAAAAAATTGTATAAACATCAATTGTAGACGTCTGAAATTTACATCTGTGTTGGAAAAGTTTGTTGTTTGAAAGAAGTTAACTGATTTCGATCTATGAGTAAACCTGTCGAGCTGTAGATATACCATGTAAATCAACATTTAATTGTCAACCCGGGAAGGTAGACTTAGAGGAACCAACACAGGAAATGCAGGGCTGAAGAGGGGGTTTAAAGGATGCCAAGCTACTCTCTGAACTGCTAAAAGAAACTCACTGAAAGAAGCTACTGTACTCTACTCTATTCTGCACGCATTTACACTACTCCAAATGTGAAAACTGAAGAAATGAAATCACTGGCTGGAAAGATAATGCTAAACCCTTGGTTGTAATGAAATGAAATACTACTTCTATCAAACCACTGAGCAAACTGCTGAAAGATGAAATCAAATATGAAATCTACTGTAAACA
>ML838721.1:0-20277 GCA_009831015.1 Picea engelmannii
ACATATGTACTAAATTAAATTGGAAAGGAAATATGTTTCTTAGGAAAGGAAGATGAAAGTTGGCTCTTGCACATAAGAATGGGTCACATAAATTTTGATAATCTTGTCAAAATCAGCAAAAAGGAAGCAGTACGAGAAATTACCAAGATATTGAAGCCAACAAATACTCTATGCAATCATTGTCTACAGGGAAAACAAACTAAGATGAAGTTGAAATCAAAAGAGTACTCCACAACAAAACCGCTAGAGATTGTACATACTGATCTATGTGGACCGACAAGAACGAAGGGACTGAATGATGAATAGTACTTTGTGATATTGGTTGATGACTACACAAGAATGACTGCAATTTTCTTTCTCAAGAAGAATTCAGAGGCATTTGAACACTTCAAGCTATACAAGGAAATGGTTTAAACTTAGACATAATCGAAAATTAAGTGTTTAAGATCAGAAAATGGAGGAGAGTTTACATCAAAGGAATTCATGGATTTTTGTAGTGAACATGGGATAAAGAGATAGTTCTCAGCAGTCGGGACACCTCACTAAAATGGAGTTGTCGAAATGAAGAACATAATAGTACATGAAATGGCTAGAACCATGTTTAAAGATTCCAAGTTGAGGGACATATTTTGGGTACAGGAAGTGCATACAACAGTGCACATTGAGAATAGAGGAATGCTCTGAAATAATAGTGATAAGACTCCCTACGAGCTATGGAAAGGAAGACCAGCAAATGTGAATCATTTTGGAGTGTTTGGAAGCAAATGCTATATCAAAAGTGAAGATGGTAGGATTGGAAAATTTGACTCTCGAGTTGATAAATGCATATTGGTTGGGTACTCAAACAAAAACAAAGCATAAAAATGCTTCAATCTAAGACTCAATAGAATAGTGGAAAGCATCAATGTGATGATTTATGAGAAAGACAGATGGAAGATAAAAGAAGAAAGCAAAGATTATGTGGAACATGATCGTAAAAAAGATTTGAAAGAATAATAAGTAAATGAAGAAGTTGATGAAGAAGAAGAGTAGTCGGAAGCAGAGCAAGAGTAGCAAGATCTTCAGGTACCTCCAAAGACACCCAGCAGACCAGTGCAAAAAAATCATCCACCAAAACAGATCATTGGGAATAAAGATGCAGGAGTTGAAACAAGAAGAAGAATACGTTCTCTAGAACAACAACACTTAGCACTATTATCCACAATTGAGCCAAGCAGTTTTGAAGAAGCCAACAAGGATGAATATTGGATCAAAGCTATGGATGAAGAGTTATATCAAATAGAGAAGAATGACACTTGGGAACTTGTTCCAAGACCAAGGAATAAGAATGTGATTGGTACAAAGTGGGTTTTCAAGAACAAATTGAATGAGGATGGACAGATGACCAAAAACAAAGCAAGATTGGTATATAAAGGATACACTCAAGTTGAAGGTATAGATTTTGAAGAGACCTTTCCCCGGGTTGTCAATATGGAAGCAGTCATATTGATCATAGCTTATTCTTGCTCCAAAAGAATAAATGTGTATCAAATGGATGTAAAGTCATCCTTTCTCAATGGAGAATTAGAAGAAGAAGTTTGCATCGAGCAACCAAAAGGATTTCAGTTATCAAAAAAGGAATATTACGTTTGCAGGTTGAAGAAAGAATTATATGGAATTAAACAAACCCCCAGAGTATGGTATACAAGATTGGACAAGTATCTACAACAACATGGATTCAGGAAAGAAATTGCAGACAAGAATCCCTACATAAAAGTGGATCGAAACAGTATATTGATAATTGAATTTTATGTAGATGACATTATCTTTGAAACTGATGATGACAAGATGAGTCATAATTTTTCCAAAGACATGCAGAACGAGTTTTAGATGTCCTTGCTTGGTGAGTTAACCTTCCTTTTGGGACTACAGATATGTCAGAGTGACAAAGGTATTTTCATCTCTCATACCAAGTATATCAGATAAATGCTAAATAAGTTTGGAATGGAAGGTTACAGACTAGTAAGTAATCATATGCAAACCAGTTGCAAGTTAAGTAAGGATGATAACTCTAAGGATGCAGACCACCGACTATACAGATCGATGATTGGTATTTTACACTATGTGACAACATCTAGACCAGATGTAATGCAAGAAGTTGGACATGTTGCAAGCTGGTTTCAAGCAGCACTAAAGTTATCAAATGTTATGGCAGTAAAGAGGATATCCAGATATCTCAAAGGAATAAAAGATTTTGGATTATGGTATCCAAGAGGGAATGAACTATCTCTAGTTGACTACATAGATGTAGATTGGGTAGGTTCTTTTGATGATAGAAGAAGTACAAGTGGAGCAGCTTTATACTTGGGTGAGTGTCTGGTATCATGATTGAGAAAGATATTCATCAGTGTCTTTGTCCACAACAGAAGTATAATAAATTGCAGTAGCGACATGTTGTACTTAGATTCTTTGGATGAAGAAAACTTTGTAGGATATACAAGTAAATTATGATGATCCCATTTCGATATTTTGTGACAACGTGCTATCGGTATCTCCAAGAATCTAGTGATGCGTTCTAAGATGAAGCACATTTTGATTAAGTATCACTTTCTACAGGAACAGGCTACAAAGAATAACATCAAGCTAGAGTATGTCAGGACAAAAGAGAAGATTGCAGATATCTTCACCAAACCTCTAGCAAGGGAAAGTTTTGAGTATTTGCGACAAGAACTTGGAGTAGTTTCAGCCCCACAGTGGTTCACATGACTTCAATCACAATAATAAAAAGGGAGAGAAACGAAGACATGAAGAGTCCAAGTGAAGAAACTTTTGAATGATTTTCATATACATCTGAGATCTACATGAGGAAGAACCATGAAGAGAAAGACTAGTAGGCTAAGAAGAGTTATTCCATATAGGGGGAGCAACCCCCAGAGGAGGATTACCCTTTTCCATTGATGTCAAAGGGGTAGAGAAATAACCAAGGCATGGAAATGGAGAAAAGAAACAGGATACAGAGAGAGATGATTTGGAGATGATAGAGGCATGCAGATAAGGGGAGCAATGGTCACAGGGGGAGCATGTGCATGAGCATGAGTATTGCCATGCCTAAGTGTTTCCATAAATTTTAAAGGGGGAGATTGTTGAAATATTGGTTGTCATTGATTTCAACCCTTGAAGAATCCTCGACGATGTGGTTTTGGTACCTGAAGTTGATTGAAGAATATGGACATGAAGGAAAGTTTAGATGCAAGTAAGACACTCATAGATGGATAGTCCTCGTCATTTCATTTTCACCGATATGTGGTATGCCACATAGTTCCTCAGATAGGTTAATTTTGTTTTCCATCACATACTTCTATCTCAGTGACACAAACACATTGAAACAAACCTAAAGGACGTGCCCATGAAGTTTAATACATCTCTAGAAGCATCCTAATTTATTAGAAGCCTAAAGGGTAGGTAACATTAAGAAGGGGAAAACAACAATTGTCCAATGCATGGATCCTCAACTTTCTACCCGATCACAAGAAAACCGAACAATTTCACTATATAATATCTTGAGTGTTAAGAGATATTCACTTCATCCTTTTCCTCTAATATGCTCCACATCATGGATTCCATGAACCATAATCTTTATATAATAACCACATACATTGTAAATACATTGTTATCCCAAGGGGTTAGTGTTGTAGGGATTTTGAGCTATGCAGGAGCTAAGCTCCTTTAGGTTCTTCCTATACCTAAGATAGAAATAGAGATGTAATCTATAGGAGTTTTATGATATGATCTATATGCAAAAGATAACTAGGAGTCTTTATGATGAAGAGACTTACTTGATTTCCGAAGGTTGTCCCTGCACGCTCCTGGTTGATTTCTTATGTGATTATTATTCCCACTCCAAGAGATAGTGATCTATACACAATGAAACAAGATCCTTTCCAAGATCAAAGTAGATGCATACAAACCAATGATAAATCTACTAATAGATTATAACAAATATTTCTATTAAGTTTATCCAAATGAATACAAGCAAACAAGTACACAATTGAGTAGAGGGAAACGTCTAGTACACCTTCTATTAATTATTGAAGCAACATTACAACTTACAAATGGAGAAGTTGATGCAACAATCTCTATCCAAGTTCCTTGCCGAAATCTGGTAGCCAAAATAGCAGCATAAGTTTACTAGTTCTTTCCTCCCTCTTCTCATGGGAAATGAATTGGTTCTTATAGGGCTTTAGGGATAATCCCATATGGTTACTAGGATAAGATCCTAGATCTCATAATAGAAGCCTTCTTGAGACTAAACCCCGAGAAATCAGTTGAACGTCTCATTCATCGCAACCAAGTTCAAATATGGAGTTTCTAGGCTCGATCGCTCCCTAAACACATAGACAGAGCGACCGATCATGACCTGGCAATCTAGAAAGGGCGACCAACCCTTTTGGTCGCACCCTCAATGAAGGGCAAGAGTGACCAAGAGGAAATTGGGCTAGAAACTCAAGGAAAAGGTGACGAAAATTGTTCGATTGGATAGGTGACATCTTAAGAGATTATGGCTCAATAGTTAGGGGGTTAATAACTCTATAAAAGATGCCCCCCTAAAGTGTCTGATGGCCGAAATACTTTACCAATAAAAGTCACAAATCTTTGGGCAAAAGAGACTTGGAAGAGAGTGTCATCAGTTCTACATAGAAAACATCTTTGAGGCAGGTATACCCATTCTCAGTAAAAGAAACAAGAGCACAACCACAAAAATTACACACCGGATCCATGCATGACGCAACGGACTAGGGCATGGCCACAATAACATACATGGTAGATCCATTCAAGAACCAAGTGAAATCATAGCCCTGACCAAATACAAATGTGGATCTATGGCACATCATACAAAGCAGTGAGATGTCTCAAGAACTGAGCAATCTGTGAAGTGCTCATGAATAGTCTCCATCGCAACTTGGGAAAGAGAAGCATCGAACAAGAATGTGGTCTTTCCCAAGGTCTTAGTCTGACATTCGAATGGTATGAATCTACGACATGTGAATAAAAGATATGAAGTCGAGCATGGTAGAAACCGTCTAATTACTGATCATTGATGGATACTGTTAACAAACGCAAGGGAGTCCACTAATGATGATGATGGAACCCAAGATAGCGAGTACAATCTACAGAGTGTGAATAAATGATTTGAGGTCGAACACTCGTAGATTCATTCGATAGGATTCAATGATCTAAACCCACTATAAAAATGCAAGGAGACTTTCCACTGATGTCTGCAAGTCCCAAGGTACTAATGGGTTTCTAGATTTCAATCATGGATAATGAGTTGGAGTCAACGGCGTGAAATTAGTCAAAGGAGAGCCTTGATGTATCCCCCATTAATTAACACAAAACAGGTAAAGATAGATGGTGTGAAAATAATAATGGAGCACAACTTACACAGGGATGGTCGGGAGAAGGGGAAAAAAGCACTGCAGGTGGTTGACGCAGAGAAAATTACCTTGAACAAGAATGCACGACAAATGGCTTGACTTAGCAACATTAACTCAGATGAAAACTATAAGAGCTGGTCATGAACCGATGAGTGGAACATGACACAATGATGGGAATGGTGGTTAATGAGAGAGAATGGAGGACCCGACTATTGTATGTGATGATAGAACAGGTGTATTGTTCAATGATGACTCGAAGTGATGATAGTTGCCAGATAATGAAGGTAACAAGATGGAAAAACCCTCTAAAAATTCCCCACCATGATTGGTGAGTACCTCCTTCTAGTTTTACGAGTTGGAGGAGGATAACAAATGCTTGATATAGCTCATATGGCAATGAGTCCCTCAACATATTATTAACAAACCTTAGGAAGGATGGGTTCAGTCATGTGTGTAGGTCCTTCGATGTAGAGTTTAATGAGTCTAAGGAAGGTAAACTCGATGGCATTTTAGTGTTTAGAGAGTCTGAAAAGGTCGTAAAGAAAACTCCAAAAGGCTATTTTTCATCAAATTAGTCTCCAGAGTCCGAAAAAGTATAAAATAATACCTAAGATAACTCTCCTAACCACAAGGGATAGGGTATTCCTTTTTCGTAAATAGTCTGATGAGACCGAAAAAGAGATAAAATATCGCTCAACAGACGTGCTTTCTAATTCACTTTAACGAGCGTGAAAGACAACAAGATCGCTCGACAACCTTTTCATTTTTTAACGAGTTTGAAAAGAGCTTAAAGAGTCCTCTATGATGAGATCATTTTTCATAAATAGTTTGTATGGCCCAAAAAGGGGTAAACATACACCAAGTGGACGTCTTTTCAAATCCATCAGATGAGTGTGAAAAGACAAACATACTCGGAGAACTTTTATTTTTTAAGGAGTCGAAAAATATCTTAAAGAAGACTTGGTAGAATGGTTCCATAGTTTATATTAATAGTGTTCCTGACAAAAAACAGATTAGTATGTGGTTCCAAGAGCAATAAAAAAGATAAATGTCCAAAAAATGAAGAAAATAAGCTAGTTCTAGTATGAAAAGGGTTAAAAAGAAGCCATATATGGAGTAAAAAAGAGAGTTTTTACCTCATTTTACCTATTTACCTTTATAAAGACTTGGAGAGCCCTTTTTTTTCCAAAATTTGGAGCGGCGAATGTAGAGAGTGGAGCCAGAGATCTTGCAACCATCAGCCACCAAGTAACAGGTTGGATCCCAATTTAGAAAACCCATGTGTTATTTTTGCATTTCATTTATTTTTTTGGATGTGGCAAGCCACAAATTTTTTGAAAGTGCGCGGTCGTGACTGTCCTACTTGAAGGGGCAACTGAACTTTTTGGTCACTCTGAGTTGTGAAGGAGAGGGAGACCGGTCGCTCCAAAGACATAGCCAGGGGGAGACAGAGCCAGATGGTTGCGACGAGTGTTATGTGGGCCAAAGGGGGGCATGACCGAGCAAGATAGTCGCGACCAATCGCTTTGTCCACCAAGGAGGGGTGCGACCGAGTGGATTTTTGCCATTTTTGTAAATTTTTTCATGAATTTACTTTGATGATTGGGTTCTAACAAAAAACAATTGTGGCTTTGGTAGGTGTGGGCACAATGTTGGAGTGGAGGGAACGTGAACATGAATTGAATGGCAATGTTGCTATGGATGATCCTCCCACTCTGGATGTTTTGCGGAACTGTGGGTTGTTGAAATTTTTCCTGTGTTAAAACATGTGGGCCCAGCTTGCTATGCTATAGACTTTGGTTAATATGTGTGATCTAGATAGGCAACACTTCGTTGTACGGGATCATATATTGACATTAGATATGGAAGATATGTACTTCCTGACAGGATTGTCCCATCGTGGTGCTACAATGGTTCTAGTGGGTGGTAAAAGAAGAGGCATCGATCAAGTAGTTGATTATGTGGCGCAGTATTGTCGCCCCGTGACATAGAAGAGCAACAATAAGCTGCCAATTGGGCAGGTGATGGACCTTACCTTACGCATTGTCTTGTTCACCATTACATGGGCGGCAGCGAGTATGGGGTTGCACTTGGCTTCAAGGAGTCAAGTGGATTATGCAGTGATGAGTCTATCTCCCATGGTGTACAATTGGTGTGCAGCCATGCTGGGAAATATGAAAGAGAAACTGACCAAATGTAGGTTGGGACGACAGAAACAATTTGGCTATGGATCCATATTGTTATCTTTCTTCTTTGAGTGGATTTCAACATCATGTCCATGGGATGTAGTGCCAAATGTTGGGTTCATGGATCCGATAATGAAAAAATGGATAGATATGTTGTCCCGACTCAGGGGGGGGACCACAGTTTCAATTTGATGCGAAATTTTTCCGATGGTGGGACTACCAGATAGTGGCGGTGGATGACTAGGCGTATCATGGAATTGACTATCATGATGATCCCAATATGGTTCTCCCCTAGGGGGAAAGGTTCAGCGATGAGTTTGATAAGAAAGATAAATTTACAATGTTTTTGGTATTTTTAATGTTTTTGTGATTTTGTTATATATAAATGTTTTTGTGTGTAACATAATAAATGATGTTTGATGTGTAGATTGTGCACCAGTATGTCCAGTGGGTATGTCGTCGTTGAATAGGCGAGGTGAGTGGTTGGGTGTTGGCCGAGAACAACACGATAGAGGAGTCAATGTAGAGCTATCAGAAGATCTCGAGGAAAATATTGAGTGCTAGATTGTTGGCATTCCAGTGTCGCACATGGATGATATACCTATACATATGCCGAGGAATGTAGTGGGTGTGGGGAATCGGTTCGGGCACCTTCTGTGAAAGGTCACACGAGTAATGATTAACTATAATGACCAGATCTCTCCTAGTGATGACTAGTGCTCTTTAGTTTGGTGGACTTTGATGCATATTTGATTTGTGGATGTATGGGTGGATAACCCAATTTTGTTATGTTATACTGGTTTTAGATGTTTTTGGACACACTTTATATATATATATATATATATATGGCTTTGTTATTTATGCTTATGGATATGTGATGAATGATGTGTATAACGGTTTATACAATGAATGTTGAATGTGATGTTTTTTAATGAATTAGATGCCAAATCAAAACAAATTTTGCTAGTGAGTCAGCTAAACAATTGAATTGTCTTGGTATATGTTGATAAGAGATAAAATGAAATAATCATTCCAAGAGCCGTACCCTTAAATATTTCCAGAAAAGGATAAGATGTCGAGTAGAATAAGTCAAGTTGAGGTGTGGAACGACGAGCTCGGAATCTAAGCATACTATCAAGTGCAATATGTCGAAAGCAGATGCTTCAGTTAGAAGTTCAATAACGGCACTGTATTCTACAACATTGTTCATTGCAAAGCCGAGATAGATTCCCCCAAAGCTGACTATATCATTGGTGAGTGAGATGATTGTAAATGTATTGAACCTGCACAGAAAAGATCTAGCTAGTAAATGGCATACATAGTTTGCAAAGAAAAGAGAAACATGAGAGAAAGAATGGAAGAATTCTCATAAACCAAATGAATGAATGATAATTTACACATGATATACTCTGTATAACTCAATGCGCCATAGTGGTGGTCTAGAGTTATCTGGACACACACCAACAGTTACGGGAGTAAACTTCCACCTAGTCTAGTCTCTCAGGAAGTTATAAGAGTTAACTACCACCTAGTCTGAGTTAACTAGTCTCTCAGTCTTCAGTTAATTGACTGAAACAGAGTGAAGTGAGGAGGAGATCAGGAATCATGAGTAATGCACTAGTCTGGCGATAATCCCAAGGATAATGCACATATGTGGTGATGATCCCAATGTGGCATCTAGACTCCACTCAACTGATCAAACTGAATTCTGAACTAAAGATAATATTCCCCTAGAGGAATATTCTCTCTAGACTATAACAGACTGAATAATGACTATTAAACATAGGGAAAACCTTAGGAAAAATAATTCCTAGTTGTGTGTGAAGTATCTCCAACACCCCCCCCTGAACATCACTATGGTGAAAATAAAGAATGGGTCCCAGCAATGAGGCCATGTTAGGTAGCCAAATACAAAATATACACTGAAATAAACGAGGAAAGAGGGAAAACCTCATGGGAACCCCCCCCCACCTCAAATGTATGTAAAAAGAAGAACTGACAGTTGCTAAGCAATTGTGTCCTTCACTCCAAGATGATTGCGCAAAGAATGGAACTTCTGCTTGGTGAAGGTCTTAGTGAAGGTGTCTACAATCTATTTTGTTGAAGGAAAGAACTACAGGTTGATGATCCCCTCGTGTATTAAGTCTCGGATGTAGTGCATGTGGATCTCGATGTGCTTCGTCTGTTGCCTCTGAATTGGATCTCTGTAGAACTTCATAGTACTCTGGTTGTCACACCAGATGACGATCAGTCGGTGAAACTGAATTCCCAACTTAGTCAGAAAATGTTGTAACCACATAGCCTGAATGGTTATGTTAACTACCCCTTTGTACTCTACCTCAGTTGAAGATAGAGCAATAGCAGCATGCTTCTTGATCGACCAACAAATAGGCATGGAACCAAGACTGAGTGAGTAACC
Organism: Picea engelmannii; assembly: GCA_009831015.1. Taxonomy (NCBI): domain Eukaryota; kingdom Viridiplantae; phylum Streptophyta; class Pinopsida; order Pinales; family Pinaceae; genus Picea; species Picea engelmannii. The sequence goes on from ML838721.1 coordinate 10,020, forward strand.
AGATGTGGACTTCCGATCAATGCTCTCGCTAGCCTAGTCAGAATCAGTGAACCCGATGAGGTCCAATGTAGATTTTGTTGCATAGTGAATCCCAAAGGTGATGGTGGCATGTACGTATCGAAGGATATGCTTTGCAGCCTTCCAATGTAGCTCATGCAGCTCCTGCATGAACCTTGAGACTACTCCAACTGCATAGGAGAGGTATGGTCTGGAGTGTGTGAGATACAACAAACTCCCCACTAGTTGTCTATACAGCGTGTTCTCCACTAGTGGAGTGTCCCCGCCATCCTCAAGTCCGACTCCGGATAGGAAACGAGTTGGGGCAGACTTACAGTCTGTCATGTGAAAGCTCTCAAGGAGATCTCGTGCATACTTGGCCTGAGACAGTTTGATGCCTGACACATCTTGACTGATATTGAGTCCAAGCAAGAAATGTAGCAGACCCATGTCCATCATCAAGAACTTGTCATGCAGAATCCTCTTGACTACAGTAATCGCTAAAGTCGAGCAACCGGTGATCAACAAATCATCAACATACAAAAATAGGAGTAGAAGTGAATCAGCTGTCCTGAGCATGTAAACATTCAAGTCTGACTTACAATGTACAAATTTCTATGACAACAGGTAGGACTCCATCTTGGCATACCATGCCCTCGGGGCCTACTTGAGGCCATAAAGACACTTCTTTAGTCGACAGACCAAAGATGAATCCTGCACAAATCCATGGGTCTGCTCCATACAGATCTCCTCAATGAGATCACTATGAACAAATGCATTCTTCACATCCATCTGATGGACTTCCCATCCCTTGGATGCTGCAATGGAAAGTGCCAAATGTATGGAATCCATCTTCGCTACTGGAGTGAAGGTCTCATCATAGTCAATGTCATGCACATGATGAAAACCTTTGGAAAATAGCATGGTTTTGTATCTGTTGTTAGAAAGTAATGGATGTGCTTGTTTAACCATAGACAATATAGCAATATTGTCACCCAACCATAGGTTGAAGCCACCCCCGAGCACCTTAACCTTGACAGAGAATCATTCCGGAAGAAAACCCTTGGCTAGATAGCCAAACAAAGGTGGTGCACCTCTCTCTAGGGAGAGCCCACCAATGCAAGAATAACAGAAACTGATCAAAAATTCCAACCCAAAAAAACCGAAAATACATATTATAAAATTGCCAGCAGCAGCTGCTCCTAGGACTTGCGCACAAACTGGCCAACTGCAGTGCGCAAAAGTGTGCTTCTGCAGTTCTGAGAATACTAGCTAAAATGAAGATTGGCCTTCTATATCTATATTGTTTTATGCCACTCTGCCTGAGCCGAATTCTCATTCTGGGTGATAATTACTTAGTATATGTTAGCGATTATTCTTGTCTTGGGCTCGAGAGCATCCAGGTCTGCACATTGCACAGGAAGCACCCAAGCGTAGCACGAGAGAATCCTTTTTTTAGTGACGCTTCAAGCGAGCGAGCGAAATCTTGTTGTCAGCGGTCGAGATCCACCTACAGATTTTATCGACGGTCATTGGGTTTTCGGGGCTACCGGGTTGCCCGAAATTTAGCACAGGGGATAGCTCCCATATTTCAGGAAAAATCTGAGTCGTCCAATCCCATTGGGACAGTTGGCTGCCAATTGGCATATCGGGGATCGGGGTTTCGGGAGTCAAGGAGGTGTCTGTTCATTGCAGTTGAAGTCATCGATCGGCGAAACGCCGAAAGCACCTTTGGCGCCGAGCCCACGGTCTTATCCCCAAGTCATATCAAGCGAGCCTGTAAAGGGGGACAACCCCTTTTATAATAGTGCTTACTATCTGGGCCATCCATCTGAAGGACGCGCGACACGCATCTATGCCATGTCGATATTTGGGAGTTCGAGCTATAAGCACTCCTCGACATTTCACATTTCAAAACCCCGAAACGCCGAAAGCGCCCAGACTTAGGCCCATGGTTCGGGCGCCCGGTCACATAGGAGCAGGACTAAAGGAGGGGCGCTAATGTATCAGACCTGGGCCTGCAATATTGCCGAATTAGTTCAGAACCGTTAGATCAGTGGGGGGACGCGTGGCGACTATTAGACCTTCCCGGCATTCTGCCCATCGCAATTTTAAAGGGGGAAAGACTTACTCTTTCTCATCCGCGAACCCCGAAACGCCGAAAGCACTCTGGAAAATAGGCGAGAGGTCACGGCACGTGGTCACTCGAGGGAGTAGAAGGGGCTGTACCGAAAAGGCCCAAAGCTCTAAGATGAGTTTCAGAAGGGGGGCACTGTGTCTCCAGATGTTGGTTCGATGTGATCTAAATCCCGATGCCTGCTTGGGATAAATGAGATAAGAGATAAGGTGGTTGAAGCCTCTCTTCACTCATTAATTACAAGGAATGAACGTCCCGGCTAGAAGGTCTACCCGAGACGGTCCTCTGTATTGGTTCTTTCCATGGAAGCCACGCCAAGTCCTCGGCTCGCCAGGGAAGCCTGCACACGCTAATTCAACATTTAAGGGCTCATCTACCCCCTGGCACGAGCCATGCAAAATTAAGGTGGCGTATGACAAGAGAAGTGCAGGCCGGATTTGATTGAGGAGATGCCATACATTGAAAGCCCTGAGACGTCGCTGCTAAGCGAATTTTTCTGAGTATATAGGCTCAGTCTTTGTATTTTGTAAGGTATAGATGGTTGAGCAAGGCTCTCGGTGGTAAACTTTAATGAAGCATTGTTTTCCTGGTTATGTCTGGACTCTTGAGACTTCTTGTCTGATGAATGTTAGTTTTTCTTTCGTGTCTTTGTCTACACTGTATTAGAACGGCTCGGAATTGGAGAATCCATTTGAGTTGTAACTGTTATAGGATGATGTAGAGTTTGATCACTGTGACAGTCACATTGTCTCTAATCAGTCCTTGTGATTTTCCTTAACGCTAAAACGACTTGAAATTGGAGAATCCAGTCAAGTCCCCCTTTCAGTTTCTCGAAGCCCTGAACCAGAGGATCTCGCCTTCAGAGTTTTTCTTCTGCAAATTACTAAAACCCTGTTGCCCGAAGTAGTTTGTTCACTCTTCTTATCAAGTCTTCCACCTGTTCACCTTTTAATCAACCCACTGACTGAAGTTAGATCAAGACCTCCTTTGTTTCTTACATGCCGGACCCAGTCTCTGAGTTAGAGTGACATCTCCCGAGTCTCTGTCCATTTGATCACCCATTAAAAACTACCGTGACAAAAAACTGATGGGCGACGGGCTCTGCTCCTGCAAGCAATCCAGGAGTGACTTCCGTCGCCAACAGTATATAACATTTCCTTTTAGCTGACTTCTTCTCTTGGAGGCTAATAACCTAATACAAATTATTCTCCTGAGCGGACTTGTCTTCTAGGGTTATTAGCCAACTAATTAGGGTTTCTTCTTGCTTCCCGGAATATTCTATTCTCGCTAAGGTTACACGTGCAGGTAAATACCTCCCACAACTACCATAATATCAACACTCCCTCCTAGCTAGGGAGGTATTTGAAGGCAATGGTCTTGGGCACAAACATATCATTGAATCGGTAGCATCATCATAGCCACACATGCTATCTCATGATCAAATCGTGAGCACCATCATCACTGTCAGTGTCATCTGACAATATCAATTGCATCATCTCTTGAAACCATACTCCATCTGATTAATCAGACATGATGTTGAATAAGTCACTCACTCCACAGAGTGATACAAGAACCATTCTTCTAATCTGCACATATGTCCTAGAATAATAATTGTTCCAACAGATGTTGGAAGCCACACCATGGGCTACAAGGACTATTCTTCTAATCCGAACATGCGTCCTAGAAGAATAATTGTCCTAGACCATTTTCTGCCTGGAGAATGTCAATCCACCAGCACACTGACTATCCATCTAGCTAAAAATCTTCATGGTAATAAGAACAATGTCATTTAATAGGACAGAACTGTGTCCATCCATGGTAGTACAATCCAGTTGTATACTATCATACCAAGTAGCACATAGCTACTTAATCAGTGTAACATGGTCATAACCGGTGGAACACATCCACAATAGTAGCATACAACTATTGTCCAGAGACATACAATGTCCATAGCAATTATATCATCTGATATCAACCTGCACAGAAAAAATAATGTTATGATATAAACTGAATCACCTGGGCCATTCTTCCACTCACATATGTGATATCTGGAAGAGCATCTGCACTCAAAGAGCGAAACATCAACGATGAGTTACATCTGGATTATTCTTCTCAAGCAAGGAAGAATACAATCCTGATTTCTGAGCCTGGACCATTCACCTATCTGGGCCATTCCTCCGACACTAAACAAAGTGCAGACTGGAGAGAATGAGTCTGCCCTAGGGAATGTTTGTCCTTGATTGTTGAACCTGGACCATTCACCTATCTAGGCCATTCCTCCGGCACTAAACAAAATTCAACCTGGAGAGAATGAATTTTCCCTAGGGAATGACTGTCTGGACCATTTCTTAAGGAAATGATTGTCTTTCACCAACCTCCAAAATGGACCATTCTTCGAAACTACTCACAACTATGAGCTTCGAAAGAATGACTATCCAGCAAGGCAGACCAGTCTTCTTGACCACTACTGAGAGTGATCGTCAAGAAGAGAGACTGTCCTAGACCATTCCCCCACACTAGCCACAAGGGGAATCGATGTCTATGGTACATAAACAATCCATCGAACCATTTTCATTACGAAAATGATCGTTCAATCTGGACCATTTTCCGAACTAGAAAATGCTTGTCCGTCAGAAATCTCAAACCACTTTCCGAACTAGAAAGGAACTGCTCATCCTGGACCATTTTTCGAACTTCAAAAATGATTGTCCATAAATCAATAACACATTAGTGCTCCCTCCCAACCTGGGAGTCATCTCTTCCTTTTTCAATAAGGAAGTCATCTCCACGAGCTCCAGCTTGAGTACGCAAATTCTTTCATCTTGAACAGAGGCTTTACCAAAATGTCTGCTTATCTGCTCATCTGTCGATATATATATTGGAGAACCACTTTCTCTTTTCTGGACTTCATCACGAAGAATGCAATGCTTCATCTCAATGTATTTCGGTCTTTCTGGAATATTGGTCTTATGAAGGCTTCATATAGCTCTGATCATTACAATATATCATAGTTGAATTCAGCTCTTTTGTTTCCTGCTAGCTCATAACATTGTCGCAAGGCTCAAACTGGAACATATCCAAGTGGTACTTCTTCTGCTATCATGAGAGTTTGTCATGGATTGGGAATCCATCATCTTGGAGTTCTAAGTAACCATTTTGATACAATATTTATGTTATAGAAAGTTTTCACTACGCTTCTGATGTGCATTGGAGGTTCTCCACAAACTTGTCTTCTACATCTGCATACAAGGGTCTATTTTTGGTATACCTCAAAGCCTTGAGGTTGCTCTACATATGCTCTTTGTTCAATTCTTCTGGAGAACAATCTTTTCATTCATCTGATGTAGACTCCAACCCATGGATATTCCAGACGATATAATGACTCATGTAGAGGTATGTCTGGTTTACTGGAACAAGCAATCATCATAGTCTTCTCCCTCCATCCGGGAGAACCTCTAGTTCTGGATCTCACAATGCTTGCATTCATAAGTCTTCCATACATTGTTATTCATCACAACTTTCATTCCTTCTGCTTGATTGCTTCTAGAAGGTTTAGATCAAGCTGGTAGTCTTGTGATTCTCGATATAATGATTGGTTGTTCTGGCTTTTCTTTCTCTCTTAGAATCTTCATGTTCTTCTTCATGTTTCTCTTTAGCTCTTGGGTCCATGGATTTTTCTATAGATTCCATGCCCTGAAGATTCCAACTTCTTCCATTCATCATAGGATCATGGATGTGGATGGACAACCAGGGATACTTTAAGGCTTATTTTCGAAGAAGACTTCTTCCAAAGTCAAACTGAACACGTGTTGCTTTTCATGGTTGCTACCATTGATGGGAACATGGATAGATACTTCATCATCTTCAATGGATCATATTATTTAATATTATCTCCCTCCTAATCCTTGCTTCATGTATGAATGCATGCTCATCTTTTGGAATTCTGTAATCAGCTCCCTCCAACTAAGAGAGCCCACACTTCCGTTTGCAACCTTATTGCCTTCTGCAAAGTGTCAGAAGCCTTTTTCCAATTTCCTCTTGATTCTTGACTTCTTTTTGTCTTTACTTCTTCTAGGTTTCTTCAAGATTGATTCTAATTTCGGCTTATCTTACAGTTGTTACTTATGTAATAACTTCCACATGAATTTGTTACCAGGGGTTGTTGATGTACTTCATCCTTTCATGTGTATTGCATGTCTTGTAGTCATTGTGATAGCAATCCTTATCTTGTTGTTTCTTCCATAGGTATAGTTTTTCTTTGAACATATTATTTTCTAAGGAATATATATGCAAGATATGTACATAAAACATGGTATGTACAAGGACTATGAAGAGTATTGTTACCTTGTCTTAGAAGAAGAAGTTTGTTTTGTCCTGCTTGGCTTTCTTTGAGGGTTCCCTTTTTTTGGCAACCGATGCTTCGTGTGTTTCCTTTCTTTTCTTTAGCTCGGGACAATAATTCTTGTAGTGACCATATTTTAGATAATTGAAGCATTGTATTTTTGACATATCTTTCTCTTGATTTGGTTTCTTCCTGGAGCCAAACTTCTTTTTATTTCTGAAATGCTTGAACTTTGTTGTGAAGGCTTGATCATCGTATTTATTTTGGGGTTTCTCTTTTGCACTGGTCCTTGATTCTTCTTGTGCACAGCAAGTCCAAAGTTCTTCAAATGTGGGATAGTCCTTCATTGTGCTCATGCTTGCGGAAAATGCATCCCATATCTTGGGAAGACCATTAAGTACTATATTGACCAGTTCCTTCTCTGAAATGATCTCTTCAATAGCTTGTAGTTGATCTCTCAACTGAGATATTCTCATAAAGTATGATGTTATGTTGTCATCATCATTCATCTTCATGTCACGGAGCTCATTCTTCAAACTCATTACCTGTCCAATGTTTCTGACTGAGAAGAGGTTTATTAGGGCATCATACATCTTCTTAGATGAGTCAAAATGGGAGATGTAGGGTATCAAGTGGTCTTTTATAGAGTCCACTATGATACTCATGGAATTGATGTCACTGTCTTTGAACTTCTCCAAAACTACAACGTTCTGAGGTTCTTTCTCTTTTCCTTCTTCAAACTCTAGTTCCATGATCTTTCCTTTCACGATATCCAACACTTTATTCTTAGCAAGGATGAGGTCAATCCTTGTCTTCCACGCTCTGAAGTTAGAAGCCCCTTCTAACTTGTTTTCTGATTTCATAGAATAAGTCATAATTTCTTTGACTTGGTCAACCCTTGATTTTGACCAAAAACTCAAACTTGACATCTTAGCTTGCTGAGAGTACCATGAGATGCGCTAGGCTAGGGTGCACTAGGATATCCAAAAATTAGGTCAATCTCTTCACTTAAGGTGCCTCAACGAGAGGGTTAGGGTTTGTTGCTGCAACAAAAATTGGCTACAACTGTAACTGCAACTGAGCAAATCCTCCCAATCTATCTTCCAGTGGTTAGACTGTCTGAAGATAGTGTGGGCCCATAACCTATTAGAAAGTAATGGATGTGCTCATTTAACCATAGACAATATAGCAATATTTTCACCCAACCATAGGCCGAATCCACCCCCAAGCACCTTAACCTTGACAAAGAATCATTCTGGAAGCAAACCCTAGGCTAGATAGCCAAACAAAGAAGGTGCACCTCTCTCCAGGGAGAGCGCACCAATGAAAGAATAACAAAAACTGATCAGAGAGTCCAACCCAGAAAAACTGAAAATACAGATTGTAGAACTGTCGGCAGCAGTTGCTCCGAAGACTTGCGCACAAATTGGCCAACTGCAATGCGCACAAGTGTGCTTCTGCAGTTCTGAGAATGCTGGCTAAAATGAAGACTAGCCTCCTGTATTTGTATTGTTTTCTGCGAGACTGCCTAGGTCGACTTATCATTATGGGTGCTAATTACTTAGTATATAACATTTCCTTTTTGCCGACTTCTTCTCTTGGAGGCTAATAACCTAATACAAATTATTCTCTTGAGTCGACTTTTCTTCTAGGGTTATTAGCCAACTAATTAGGGTTTCTTCTTACTTCCCAGAATATTCTATTCTTGTCAAGGTTACATGTGGAGGTAAATACCTCCCGCAGCTACCATAATATCAACATCTACTAACCTGTCCATCTGTTGTGCTCTTGGTCCTGTAGACCCATCTGCACCTAACAAGTTTCCTTCCTGAAGGACGGGGAACCAGATCCCAAGTCTAGTTCTCGAGGAGGGAGTTGTAATCCTCCTACATGGCGGATTCCCAAAAGGGATTTCCAGCAGCCTCGCCATAGGACTGTGGATCTGAAGATTGAACCAAGAAAAGATGTATGGGTGGCATCGGTTCAGTGGCAGTGAGTGCAAGAGGAGGCTCCTTGAAATCGGATTAAGTCCTCCTAGTATCAGTTGGATCCCCAACAAGATCTCCTACATCCTGAAGAGTAGTATTGGCCCACTTGTGCCTTTGTTCTGGCCCTGTATCTGCATTTTCATGCACTGACTCTGCATCTAACTTTATTGACTTGGTATATGAATCATCTTAATCATCTGAATCAAAACTCTCATCTGAATAAGATTCGGCATATGCATCCTCATCATCTGTAACAGGTGGAAGAACAAAAGTGTCTACATGCGGCTGTCGAGGTACATGCGAGACACTTTCCTTAAATTGGACACTCCACTCAATGATGAGTCGGTCCGAGGAAATATCAATGAGTTTGTATCCCTTCACACCGTCAAGGCATCCATCAAAGATACACTATGTGGATCAAGTGCCTTCCTCTTCTCAGAGGGAATCTTGGCCCATGCACAAGAATCAAATATACGGAAGTGGGTCACTTCCAGTTTGAGGCCACTCCAAGCCTTGCAGGGGATCTTATGCTTGACAGATCTATGGGGATATCTATATTGGATATAGGTTGCACAATAAAGTGCTTCATCCCATAATCTCTGTGGAATTGACTTTGCATGTAGCATGCAAGATGCCATCTCTTTTAGAGATCTATTTTTCCACTCAACAACTCTGTTTTTCTATGGAGTATAAGGAACCGTGTGTCACAACTGAATCCTAGCATCATGACAAATATTTTATATCTCATGGTTGACATACTCTCCCCTGTTATCTATTTGAAGGACTTTGATCTTCTCTCCCGACTATGTTTCAACAAGGGATTTGAAATCTTTAAGGTGTTGAAAGACTTATGATTTTTGCCTGAGAAAGAAAGTCCATGTGAAGCGTGAGAAACCATCAACAAAAATTAGTACATACCTTGCTTTATTGATTGACGGATGCAGAAAAGGGCCCATTAGGTCACTATGGATCAAATCTAAAGGAAATGAGGCCTTCTAAGTCTTTCCTTTGTCAAATTTATCTTGAGGGTGTTTTCCAAGAACACATCCCTCACAAATTCCTTTCGAGAAGTGGATGTCATGTAGACCATCAACCATTCCTTGCTTGCTAAGTTGTTGCATATATCTGAAATTTAAATACCCAAACCTTTTGTGCCATATCATACTTCTTTCATCATCATGGGTAAGCAGTAATGTAGAATTTGGTTCAATAAATTCAAAAAATGTGAAGAGTCTGGATTGATGACTTACCTCACCGGTAGCAACCTTGGAACTGGTTTGCATGTCATAGATATCCACAGCATCAGGTGTGAATACAACTCTCTTTCTGGTGCCAAAGTTTGTCATCTGATACATGGAGAGGATATTGACAGAAAGTTTGGAAACGCCTAGCACATTCTCCAAGCTTATGTTTGTGAGTTCAATTCTTCCTTTGCCTGTGACCTCGACTGGAGAGTTGTCCCCCATCATAATAGGAGGACCTTTGTATGCATCCAAGGAAGAGTAGACTTCTCTTGTGGCTTCCATGTGGTGTGGTTCACCTGAATCTATGATCTAATCATCGAGAGAGGAGTTGATGGAAATCAAATCATGTCTAGAATTGCCTTTCTTGGGATTTTGATCTTCTAGCTTCTTCTTCTTGGCACCCTCGGCAATGCGAACTCCAAGGTTGTTTTGTTGAATAATTTCGGCAATTTGATCTATCTATTTCTACATACATGTGGATTATGGATGGAATCCTTTATGATAGTAAGTACATTTCTCCCCTTTTCTTACCTTTCAACCTTTGGATCTG
>ML838721.1:20450-43974 GCA_009831015.1 Picea engelmannii
CCAAAAATCCCTTCCATGGTGGTCCAGGCTTCATTGGGGGTTTTATAGAAGGATATGTGAAAGAGGAGTTAAGGAGAAATGAAATTGCAAATAGTTCCAAATGCTTCATCCATTCAATTCAGATACTTGGATTTTTCCATGGTTGATGTGGGTTCAGTCTATGTGTTCATGGTTAACCTGTACAATCCTCTTCTTCGAAGATGCACTATTATATTTTCCTTCCATGCAAAGAAATTGTACGGTGTAAGAATGAATTCTTTTGGAAATAAAAATTTTCTCGTTGTCTTCAATCTTCGGTACTTGCAAAAAGAATCTGGTGTGCTTTTTCCTATCAATTCATCGGCTCTGATAACAAGTAAATGTGTTGAACCGACACAAAAATATCTTGCTAGCAAATGACATACACATTTTACAGAGAAAATATGAGAAAAGAGAAACAAGAGAAAAAGAATGGAAGAATTCTCATTAACCAAATGAATGAATGATAATTACACATGATATATTATGTCTAACTCAACTAATGTGCATTGGAGAAGAATCCAATGCACCATAGTGTTGGTATTGAGTGATTTGGACACACACCGACAGTTACGGGAGTAAACTTCCACCTAGTCTAGTCTCTCGGGAAGTTACAGGAGTTAACTGCCACCTAGTATGAGTTAACTAGTCTCTTAGTCTTCAATTAACTGACTGAAACAGAGTGAAGTGAGGAAGAGATTAGGGAATCAACAGTAATGCGCTAGTTTGGTGATAATCCCAAGGACAATGTGCATTAGTTGGTGATGATCCCAATGTTGCATGGTGATGATCCCAATGTGGCATCTAGACTCCACTCAACTGATCAAACTGAAGTGTGAACTGAAGAGAATATTCTCCTAGAGAAATATTCTCCCTAGACTATAGGATACTGAATAATGACAAGTAAACATAGGGAAAACCTTAGGAAAAACAATTCCTAGGCGTGTGTGAAGTATCTCCAATAATGATTACCCAAGCAACGGAAGTGATATTCTATGAGGTCTGATTAGCTCCATTCGCATATCCAAAATAGGGTGAGGGAAACGATGACACCTGCAACTCAAGCATTAAGCAAGATAAGCATTGTTATCACATAAAGTTGTCAAAGGGTCACAAGGCAACCAAGTCTTTTGTTTGCGCAGGTAACAGTTGTGAGCACAAATAGAAGCAATTCAAAAGCTGTCAATTTCGGGCTCAGATTGTAGGAAGAGACAAATTAAAATTGCAATGGTGGGGATCCAACAGGCCACTCAGATCGACGATTTTTCGTGCAATCGGAATGTCAAAATTGTGTGAGGTTCAACATGAAGAGAGAACCCACGAGGTACTAGAACCCCGAAGTCCCGAAGAGACATGTCACTTCGGGCCTGTACTACTTCGAGATATTTCCATGCTTTACATCCAAAAACTCCCGAAGTCCGAAGTGCCAGAGACACATGGCACTCATTCGCCGAAGACACGCGGCATTCATCTAGCGCTAACACATGGCGCTCATCTGTTGAGACACGTGGCACTCATTTCAGGCCAACACATCAATCCGGGAGAGTGTCACTCTGAGAGTTTTCCATCCAGAGCAAGCACAGTTCTCCGAAGCCCTATGCCCCAGAGTCCTAAAATATTTAAATGATAAAAGCGGATTAATCTAGGTTTAACTAGTGGTAAGCACACGTTAATCACTTCACAAGTTTGGCACTCCAGGAGTTATATACACTTTTCATTCAAAATCTCTTGAACTCAGAATTGCCGAAGTGACAAGAGACTGCCACGACACTCTGGAAGAAAGTCACTTCGGGATATATTCATGCTTCGCATTCAAAAGCTCCTGAGCTCTAAGAAATTCGCGCCATCGCTAAATCAAATAGGGGAGTTCTAATATGGCAGACAGATAGAACTTTAGCAGGGGCGTTAAAGTAGTAGGGTCACCCATATCATAGATCGTAAACAGATCAATGGCCACGCTACTTGCTTGAGCGTTAAAACCCTTGAGTAGTCCCACAATCGAGACCATGGTCTAGCGAAAGTGCTACGTGGTGGAAAATGGTGAATTGCGGGCTCAAAAGCAGTGTGGGTCCAAACCGAATTCGTCAGCCCCACAATCACGTGCTTATAAAACATCAAATTCAAGAGCATCACGTGACCACCCCCTAGGCATTAAGCTTCGTTGTGGTCTCGAGAAAAAAAAAAAAAGCAGTTAATGAAAAAGGAGTGGTGGTTGAAACCTCCACTCACTCCATAAATATAATACATGGAGGGTCTGGCCGTGGAGACAAAAATGTCAGCCCGAGGTACCGACAGGATGGTTTCTTCTTGCAGGCCCATGTTGATATGAGTTTGCGTCTAACAAAAGGATACACGCACAGTCTAACAGAAGAATGCATAGACATAAGGCTTTGAATGGAATGGCCAGATCACACTCCTGGCAGTTCTGAACTGATCCGATTATAAATAGTTCAGTTCAATATTTTGCAATGGTCGTCAACTAGTTGAGCAAAGCTCCCTATTTTGTAATATTTTGATACTAGAGTTGTTCTCTGGTTATGTATAAAACTTGAGACTTACGCATTAATAGAAGTAAGCCTCTTTCATCTTCTTGTTTAAATTGTGTTGAAACACTCGTGCATGGAGGATCCAGACGAGGGTTGTAGTTGTATTGTAATGTAGGTTTGATTATAATGTTGTTGTAACCTGTTCCAGTACTTTCTTTTTGTTGTGTTATTTCCCCTTATGTTGAAATGCTCATGCGTGGAGGATCCAAACGAGTTGTCATAGTCGCATGATAATGGAGTTTTGATTGTTATGCTACTGTGATATATTTTAGTGTCTGAAACTTAAGTTCAAGAGTGCTCTTGTGCCTGAGTTTTTCTTCACCAAGCTGCTTGAAGGTCAGATGCTCATGGAAGACTTGTCCACCTTTCTCACTAAGTCTTCCTTCTGCTCACCTTTAACTGTAAACCACTGACTAAAGTTAATTAGGACCTCATATCCTTATGCATTGCTTGTCCAGTTTCTATGTTAAAACATTATTTTATTGAGCTTTGTCCATTTGACCTCCATTCATAAAACCTATCTCCACAAACATTTTGATGAGTATTGGGCTTATCCTCTTGCAGTCTAAGGGTGACTCTCAGTGCTAACATTAATTGGCGTCATTTTCGGGGATAAAAGTGAAGATATCTTCCCTAGGAGGACGACATAGATCCATCTCTTGATGGTAGACAAGAGAAGGACACAAAAAATTGACTGTAATCATCTACCTGGCGACTCCACAATCAAAGACTCCAATGGGGATGATCTTGTTGACAAAAAGATGGCCATACGAAAGGGGATGACTAGGTATCAGCTTATGAGCTTTCTCCATGAACTCTTGTTTTTCTTTATCAGCTCATTTCTCTCTTTCCCTTTACATATCAAGAGGATTATCCTCTACTTTTTTTATTTGGATGATCATCAACCTTCCTTTATATATCCATCCTTGGAAGAAGAAGACCTACCTTCTTCCTATGTTGTAGATGTTGATCTTGTATCTTCACCTCAGCCTATTCATAAAGATGAGCTTTGTATTGAAATCCATCTTGAATTTGATCACCCCTGTAGCCTTGAGGAGGTTGAAACTGATTCAAAGCCTTCTCTTATCTCATCACCTTCTACTGTTATTGTTTAACCTTGCCATCATCTTGTTAAACCTCATATCTAGCCCACTAGTTTCAAACTAGAATTAGAGACAAGATGTTTAAACCCTTAAGGCTTCCATATCACCTTCATCCTTATCCTCTTGATTTCCTTGAATATCTTCCTCGGTTCTCTGGAGAAGATCATGTTATAGTTGAGAAGCATTTGGAGGCCTTTGAGAACTTTGTTGATCAGTTTGAGATAGTTCATGACAATGTCACAATGAGGTTGTTCTCCAAATCTTTGTTCAGAGATGTTGCTCTGTGGTTTAAAGGTTTGAGAGTTGATTCCATTGGTTCTTGGACCGAGTTGTGCAATGCATTTTTAAAGTGTTGGGGTGAGAACAAGTCCCTTGATCAGTACTTGGCTGATTTTAATGCTTTGAGGAGAGGGGAAGAGGAAGCCTTGGTTGTCTTCAACAAGAGGTTTTATAATGTTTATCATAGCATGCCAGTGGAAATCCGACCTTCCGAGACTACTGCCATGGTGTACTATGTAATGGCTCAGCATTCAGAGCTTGTTCTTCTCTTGAGAGAAAGGAAATCTTCATCTTGAAATGCTTATTTGAAGATGTTGAAGAGGTCGAGGAGAACATCCATGCTAGCAAGAAGATTCGAGATCGAGTATATTTTGAAAATATGCATGCACAAGATGAGAAGCAAGAGGACTGTCAGTATATTCCAGATGAACAACAAAAGGACAGTGAGTATGAATCAGATCTGGAGCAGCAACAAGGTTGTAAGTATGTTTTACATTTGGAACCAGATTCTTCATTATGCTCAGATTTTCCTATAGACAGGGATGCATGTCATGTTTATGATCAGTTTCTGAAATATTTTGAGCATGAAGTAACAAATGATTGCATAGATAATCATATGTTCTTGGTTGAGCATTATCAGTATGATCTAAATTTTGTTGTGCAATTATCTCGTGATCATTTTTTTAAAGAAGAAGTTGTCTCTCCTGATGACCAAGATCTGCTTATAAAAGAGCAAGAAGGTTATCAATTTTCAAGAAAAGAGGCATTCATGGAGGAGGAGTTTTTTCCTGAGGATCAACAGGTTTTTTATCTTGGTTTCAAAGATTCATTTGCAACCTTGTTGGAGTCGAGTTTTTCATATTTTCAGAAAGTTTTAGATTTCATTCCACCAACATTCACGGGTGAGTATGGTTTTCTGAAGGATTCTCTATCACTGTTAGTATGTTTCTCTTTTTATCTATTGAGCAATGATAGAGACAAGATCATCTTAGTCTTGAAGTTATTTGAATGGCCACTGTGGAAATATGATTTTACTTGACAAAATTGCATACTTGGTTAGAGGTAGGGTAGTGTAGGAAATAAGCTCGCTTCTCGAGCATTTGCGTTCCTTCAATTTTGCAGCAGGTAATAAGCTCGCTTCTCGAGCCTTGATTTCCTTAGTTTATAGTGGGTCTTTCAGTTTTCTTGAATAAGTGGCCATTGTTAGCAGTGTTTGGAGGTTGGTTACACAGATGACTCCATAGCCCATTGGATAAGGCATTGGAACTGCTTGTTCTTGGCAGCTCACAGGGAGGATGCCAACCCTTGTGGAGCCAAATGTTATCACATAAAGTTGTCAAAGGGTCGCAGGGCGACCAAGTCTTTTGTTTGCGCAGGTAACAACCATGAGCACAAAAAGCATCAATTCAAAAGCCGTCAATTTCGGGCTCAGATTGTAGGAACAGACAGATTAAAATTGCAACAATGGAGATCCAACAGGCCACTCAGATCAACAATTTTGTGCATTCGGAGTGTCGAAATCATGCGGGGTTTAACATCAAGAGTGAACCCACAAGTTACCGAAACCTCGAAGTGTCGAAGTGTTGGAGACACATGGCACTCATTCACCGGAGACACGTAGCATTCATCTGGCGCTGACACATGGCGCTCATCTGTTCAGACACGTGGCACTCATTTCAGGCCAACACACCACTCCGGGAGAGTGTCACTACATGATTTTTCCATCCAGAGCAAGCACAATTCGCCGAAGCCCGGGGCCCCGAAGTCCCAAAATATTTAAATGATAAAAGTGGCTTAATCCAGGTTTAATTAGTGGTAAGCACACGCTAATCACTTCGCAAGTTCGACACTCCGGGAGTTATATACACTTTTCATTCAAAATATCCCGAACTCCAAAGTGTCGAAGTGACGAGAGACTGCGACGACACTACGGGAGAAAGTCACTTCGGGAGATATTCATGCGTCGCGTTTAAAAGATCCCGAGCTCTAAGAAATTTGTGCCATCGTTAAATCAGATAAGGGAGTTCTAATATGGTAGACATATAGAAATTTAGTGAGGGTGCTAAAGTAGCAGGGTCACCCAGATCAATGGCCATGCTTCGTTGCGGGGACGCTACTTGCTCGAGCGTTAAAATCCTTGAGCGGTCTTGCAATCGAGACCGTGGTATAGAGAAAGTGCTATGTGGCGGAAAATGGTGAATTGCGGGCTCAAAAGCGGTGTGGGTCCAAACCGCCTTCGTCGGCCCCGCAATCATGTGATTATAAAATGTCAAATTCAAAAGCAGCACGTGGCCGCCCCCTAGGCATTAAGTTTCGTTGTGATCTCGAGAAAAAAAAAAACAGTTAATGAAAAAGGAGTGGTGGTTGAAACCTCGACTCACTCCATAAATAGAAGACATGGAGGGTTTGGCCATGGAGATAGAATTGTCAACCCGAAGTACCGACTGGATGGTTTCTTCTTACAGGCCCATGTTGATCTAAGCTCGCATCTGACAGAAGGATACACGCACAATCAGACAAAAGGATGCACAGATGTAAGGCTTTGAATGGAATGGCCAGATCACACTCCTGGTAGTTGTGAACTGAGCCGATTATAAATAGATCAGTTCAAGATTTTGTAATGGTTGTCAACTGGTTGAGAAGAGCTCCCTATTTTGTAATATTTTGATACCAGAGTTGTTCTCTGGTTATGTATAAAACTCGAGACTTTCGTATTAATAGAAGTCAACTTCTTTCATCTTCTTGTTCAAATTGTGCTGAAACACTCGTGCATGGAGGATCTAGACGAGGGTTGTAGTTGTATTGTAATGTAGGTTTGATTATAATTATGTTGTGATCTGTTCCAGTACTTTCCTTTTGTTGTCTTGTTTCCCCTTATGCTGAAATGCTCGTGCATGGAGGATCCAAAAGAGTTGTCGTAGTCGCATGATAATGGAGGTTTGATTATTATGCTACTGTGATATATTTCAGTGTCTAAAACTTAAGTTCAAGAGTGCTCTTGTGCCTGAGTTTTTCTTCACCAAGCTGCTTGAAGGTCGGATGCTCATGGCAGACTTGTCCACCTTTCTCACTAAGTCTTCCTTTTGCTCACTTTTAACCTTAAACCACTGACTGAAGTTAATGAGGACCTCATTTCCTTATGCATTGTTTGTCCAGTTTTCGTGTTAAGACATTCTTTTATTGAGCTTTGTCCATTTGACCTCCATTCATAAAACCTACCTCCACAAACATTTTGATGGGTATTGAGCTTATCCTCTTGCAGTCTAAGGGTGACTCTCGGTGCTAACAAGCATATTGACAAAGATTGTCACACAAAGGGAAAACAAAATCAACCATAGCACACTATAATACATATCGTACAAAAGCACTAGATAGCAGAAGGCTTATGCATAATACTTTTTCAAGTAGAGCCCGTTGTGGGGCTCTGATAATGGGTTGCCTTGATAGTCAGCTAGCTCATAGGATCCTCTTTTAAGAACTCATGTAGTTATATAGGGGTCATGCCATAAAGGTTCAAACTTACCTGCGCCTAACTTGTCGTGGTCTTGGTCGTAGACCAAAACTAAATCGCCTTCCGAGAAGGTTCAAAGGCATATTATTTTATCGTATTGGTGTTTGACGCGCTTTTGATGAGACTCATTGGCCATGATAGCTTCGCGATGTCGCTCATCAAGATGAGATAAATATAGTAGTCACTCTTCTTCGACGGAAGTGTCAGGCAGGAGTTTGACAACTAGATTGAGGGATGGTATTTCACATTCAATGGGTAAAACGACCTCCAAACCATAGACAAGTTGGAACGGGGTGAAGTTGGTGGTCGTTTTGGTAGAGATCTGATATGCCCATAAGGTCGGGAATAACATTAAATTCCAATTGGATTTATGTTTTCCAATCTTTGATACCCAGCTTGGTGCGCAAGCTATGGAAGGCATTGGTGAACTCTGGAACTGCTTGGCCCCTCTCTTATCGCAGTGTGGTCCATCTCATGTACTAGTCCTCATAGTTGCCAACAGGGTAATACTGTTCTTTTACCGCATCCACAATAAAATCCCAAGTGGGATCGGCCCCATATATTCCAGACTCCTCTGTGGAACTTTTCTCCCAGTAAGTTTCCCACCAATGTTTGACATGAGGGATAGCTTTAAGGAGTGCGAAGGTGATCTTTTCTTTGTCGAAAAAATTGTGAACAGAGAAATAACCTTCTAGCAGAGTTAACCATTTTTCTAGGGCTTCTGCATCTATCTGTCCTTCAAATACATGAATATCAAAATTAACTTGTACCTTGAAAGGAGAGGTGCCTCCAAAGTGGCTGCTTGATGAAGATGCACTTGATGCTATCAGCAAGCGTTGAAGGATGTGGGCAAAATTTTCCATCATTTCCTCCCTCTGTTGTGTGAGAGCTTGCTAGAGCAACAGATTGATAGGATCGTCTGCTCCGTCATTTTTATTTTCTTCCACCATTGAGGGTTTCTTGGGTGTGTGAGAGCGATTGTCTTCAAGAGAGACAAGCTCGAGACCCAACTTGCCATACTCGGACCTCGTCGGGGACATGCACTGAAAAAACCCGACCAAGAACAGCCTGCTCTGATACCATTGATCCGGATTATTTTCGGCACGAAATGAGATCGGAGATATAATAAAGAAATGCACAGAGATATCGCAGATATTCAATAATATAACATAAATGTATCAGAGATGCAACCATAAACAAAGATATAGAGTAATACACAATTTCTATTATTGAAAGAAATGTATAGAGACTGTAAAAATACAGAGTGAAAGACTCGCTAGAATGGTGGCAACTTATCTCTGAGAAGATATGTGACAGCTACTCGCATTCGCAAGAAGATAATTACAATGAGGATTTGAAGCCCTTTTTAAAATAAGCAGGAATGCCAAAAACCCTAGACATCCAAAAACCTAACCCTAGGAGATGAAGCGCAAAAAGTCATGTGGGCCCCGTTTGGGTAAGTGAGTACATCAACTTCCCGGGGTTGTAACTTTTGCATACGATCTTCGTTTTAGGCGTGTGATAGCTCGTTGGAAAGGTATCGTCAAGGAGATTCATTTTGGGGGCTCAATCATGCCTTTAGCTATATTTGAGAACCTTGATCTCGAAAAACCTTCATTTGGGCCCTCAAAATGGCCCCAGAAGTTAAAAACTGCTAAAAATAGTAAATTGTCAAAATTGCCAGAAAACTGTTTTGAGACAGCCAGAAAAGGTGGGTGGCCACCGATATCCACCTGGATCAATTATAGCCTAAGAATCCACTTATAAATGAGAATACTTCACATTCAGAACAATCATCGATTATTTGATCGATGAAAGGGGTAGGGAAATTTTCTTTAGGACAACCCTTTTTGAGGTCCCTATAATCAACGCATACTCAGATGGTGCCCTACTTTTTGTTAACTGGTACGATGTTGGACACCCATTCAATTAGGGGCATGGGATAAATAAAACCAGCGTTCAATAGTTTTTGAACTTCTACCTTAATAGCTGCAACTTTCCTTGGATGAACTAGGCAGAGTCGTTGTCGGACTGGATGGGCTCCGAGGTAAATTTTAATTTCATGGACAACAATTCGTTGGTCGATTCCTGGCATCTCTTCATAGGACCAGGCAAATATGTCGCAAAATTCTTTGAATAGGGCAGTATAAGCTTCGATTTATTTAGGGGAACAATCTACACCTATCTGGATGTTTTCCATGACCACAATTTTAACTGATATATCGATTGAAATGGTTTTGGAAATATTTCCCAAATTGCCTTCAGATAAAATATGATATGATGTGGAAGGTAAAAGGGATGGATGTTGAATATCAATCGAAACGAGGGTTTGTATTTGGGTTTGTTTCTTCTCTCCAAAGGGCAGGAAGGACGATCGATGATGAGAATCCGCCCAAGGTTTATCTTCCAAAGTCATGACTTCCTTTGAAGGAAGGACAATGTTGAGAAAGTCATGGGACGTTGAAGTATGGGTAACCCAATAGGGAGAGGAAAATTGATCTAGTTCCTCATCCAGTAGGAGACTAGAATGAGAATCAGAGGATTCTCCTGTATCACTGAATATGCCAACTCGATTGGTGAGAGTTGCATGGTGTCTCCATAAGATTGTATAGTAGATGGGTGAGGGATTACGCAGGGGTCATTGCAATCGATGGGTGTATCAATAACCACAAAGATCATATTGATGGAGAAAGTTGGGGTTATGTTTGGTGGGGGGACGGGAAAATTCCCCATTAACGAAGGATAAAGGCCTACCCTGATGCTTTCGCATCCCGAAGAAGTCTCTCCTATAAAAGGGGCATTCGCATTAGGATTGATTCACACATCTGGTGTACAAAACTCTACTTGGTCTACAATGATGATTTTCTCTTGATGGGGGAATTTAACAAGTTGAAAGACACTAGACACACCAACCTTCATGCCATAAAACTAGGTGCGACCTAAAAGCAAATTATAGTTGAGTGTGGCGTCGATTACCTTGACTTCTACCGAAACATTTTTTCTCGCAAGTTCAACAGGTAATGAGGGGAGAATTTTGTGGGGTTTGAAAAAATGTCCGTCAAAATATTTAAGGATGGTTTATGATGTGGTAAGTTGGGGAGAACCAAGAGCTTTCCAACAATTCAGGGACATGATGCAGGTTGCCTCTCCTTCATCAAGCACTGTTCAGAAAACATTTTTATTAAGAGATTGGATAATGATTTGTGATGATAATTGGTATGATAGGTCGGATTCATTGCAATTCATGTCGAAGGAAATAACATTAGATTCTGCAGGGTCAATTCCACCAATGGTTGATAATAAGACTTTACGCTGCATAGGGTAGGACTGTAGTACTTCTAGTGTCTACATGGCACAAGGAGATTTGGAGAGATCTTCTACTATACTATAGTATTGAGCTTCCCGAGCATTGGGATTATGTGTGGTTCGATGAAGTACTCCCTTCGGAGGGTGTAAGGCAGGTTCGATAGTTGGCTTCTCTGGTGTGAGAGGGCCATTGGGTGGGGTAGTTGAGGGCAGATCCTTGGGTAAAGAATCACTTTCTGGAGAATCATAATTCTTGGCTATAGTAGATATGGTCGTAGATTAAACCATCAAGATGTTTACTGACGAATATTCGGGGTTTCCCCCTGGTGGGGGTGCTTGCGTTTTCACGACGAGTTGTTGTTGCTGGAGGGGAAAGGATTTGTTAAAACTGCAGGCGTAGAAGAGGATGGGCCTCATTCAAGATATTGATGAATTTCAACGAGATGCGGACAATCTTTAGTGAAATGATCCTCTTTACAAATCATGCAAGGATATTTATCCTTTCATTTGCTTTTACCGTCGGCGTTATTTTCTTAGGTTTTGGGCCCAACTGCTCCGAAGTGTTTTTCTTTTTCTTGTGATTACTACCCTTCTTTTTCTTCCGGATTGTTGTTGGTTTTTGGGCGTCGTTGATTGCAGTGTATTAACCTTGGAGGGTTGGGCAGAGGGCTTACTTAGAGTGCTAGTATGGACAAATGAGCTAGGATCAATAGCTTTTGTCGATTGACTATGCTTCCCAGTCATCTGACCAGTTGTATCTGTGGAAACAGGACCGATCATACCACCGGCATGGGGTCCAGGTGCGGGTTTGGTTTGATCATTCAACGACCGAGGAGCGTTAGGAATTAGGTCATATAACATGCCAGATTGAGAGTATACCAAATCTAAATATTGGGCTCGACTGATGGCTTGTTCCTCGGTAACAACACCTCCCATGGCGACATCTCGAGCTATAGGTGGAAAAAGAGACCTTATGAACTAATCAACTAATAATTGATCTAGGATTGTGGCTTTGATTAATTGTCGTCGACGCCTCCACTCGTGAATGTGATCTGAAATATGGGTGGAATTTGATTGGCATAACGAGGTTAAGATCTCACTACCGGTCTCATAGCGGATAGGTAATTGAAAGTGTGCCAAAAATGCCATGGTAAGGGGATTAAAGTTGTCAAAGGAGATATGAAGCAGTTCTATATACCATTTAGCTGCAGACCTTGTAAGGGTTTGTTGGAAAATTCATAATCGAATAGAATCGTCCATCAAGGAGTTTGAAGAACACCATAGATGGAAAGTCATCACGTGATTATTTGGATCTTCTTCAGGTTTTTCGTCGAATTTCAGAATATTGGATGGAAGTTTAGAAGGAATGGGGGGCCAAAAAGGGGAATGACGTATGGGGTCATTAGTCAACCTTGGAAGATCTGTAAAATCTGAAGTTGCCAAGAACGAGAGTTGTTTGTTGACATGTGGAGGTTGGTGATATGCTCCTCCTTCGTGGGGAGGTTGTTCTAAAGGTCCTCCACCATAAGGTTGTTCTTTAGGGGGTCCTCTAGAAGGTCCTCCTCCATAGGATGGTCCCCCAGGAGGTCCTCCACCATAGAGTTGTCCTCCAGTAGGTCTGTCGCCATGGGGTAGTCCTCTAGTAGGTCCTCCACCATAGGGTGGTCCCCCAAGGGGTCCTCCTCTATAGGGTGGTCCTCCAAGAGGTTTGCCTCCATAGGGTGGTCCTCCAAGGGGTCTGCCACCATAGAGTGGTCCCCCTCCTCCATGGGGCGGTCCACGACCATAGGGTGGTCCTTCTTGTTGAGTGGCAATTGCAAGATTGGCGAGTTGTTGATGTTGGTTCCATACAGTATTGTTATTCTAAATAAGGGTGGCCAAATAATAGGTTGGTGGTAGAAGGAATAGTTTGGCCCCATGTTGGTTGTTGTCTAGTAGCTGGGGGTTGCCCCCCAGTTGATTGTTTCCCCCATAGCGAGTATGGCCCTATGGATGGGGGTTGCCCCACAGTGGGTGGTTTCCCCCAGTCAAATAAAGGTTGGCTCCCAATAGGAGGGTATTCCCCCATTGAAAATGATCTAGAAGTCAAGGGTTTCCCCCCGGTTGGATGTTGACCAGATATTTTCCCTGAGTATAGGGGTTGTCCCCCAGTGAAATGTTATCTCATAGACGTTTGTTGTCCCAAAAGGTTGGGATCGCCTCCTAAGAACAACATGATTAATAAAGGTTGCCCCCTCAGTGAAGGGTGTAGAAGGTTGTGTTCTTGAAGGTTGCAAATATGGAGTACCGAGAGACTACATGACCAACAATATCCTTTTGCACAGATGGAGACCCTTCTCACAACCAAAGATGGTCGTGGATTTCCAGATTGCATCCACCACACGAGTTGGCTTTCGAAAGGTGGTGGTCCTTGCTCCATGAGGTACAAGTCAGTATTATGGTAAGCATCATTTCAATATTTAAGCCATTTGAGTATCTTGTATCTTGGATTGCTCTATATTTCATGATATATGCTCGAACATTATGCCTTTTTCTTTGCTTCACCTTGGTGGTTGACATTGTGCCCTAGTAAGTGGTCTTCCTTGGGGATGGGTTTGCTGCTAGGAACTCCCTTCAAGAGCCATCGTGTCGTTCCCGACCATACTTACCACTTTCCATCACTGTCCTCCCCCCCCCATTTTTCTTATCTCTTGGGATTGTAGGGTGTATTGACCCAAGAAGGGGTTGTCCCTCATTCTATGGGAAGAAGGGGTTGAAGGCCCAGAGGGATTAATGTTGGGTAAAATATAAAAGCCTATATATGAACCTTTTAGATGCTTCGCCAAGGGATCACCCAAGAAAGCAATGAAACACTTATATTTGAGTAAAGGGGGACCCACATGAATATCTAGTGGTATGACATTAGCATCATCTGGTCACCAAGCCAAGGTAATGGCTCTCAGTTGCATGGTTGAGAGAAAGGGGGTCTCATCAGGAGCCAACATTCTCATTTCCACTAGGTGTCTGTGGGTGACACTACCATTATATGGACACCATGTCAGGGCAGTGGCCTTCAACCTTTCCTTAAATTTATGAAAGAATGAATGAATGGAAAAATAATGGGCATGGAAAAAGTGCATTCTAGACGAAGGTACCATACACCCTCTACAAAGGCACCCATGAATGAGACACTATGACCTCTTGTATGTCATGAGCCTTATGCCCAATGTGTCTTGACCCCAACTAATTCACCCACTTTACATGGCTTAGAGAGGGATATCTTGGAGACTCTCCTTGACCTAGGGCAAGATCTACCTAATAAGACACCTCGTCAACCCTCCCATATTCAAGCTTGACAAGTCGCATAATGTCTTTGAGCAATTAATTGATTGATATAGTGATCTTTGATGCACATGCTTAGGTGGCTCATTTATTGATTGGATTCACTTATCATGATGTTATGACTTGAGATCCTTGGAGGGCGTGCTTATTTGTCTTTGCAGGACTTAGTTGGTGGACAATTTTGGAAGAACAAGTCTACCTTGGGCTTCCATGGGGCTTGGAGCCCACATGTGGATGTCAAGGTCCCGCGTGCCAAATGAGAAAGATAAAACATGAAAGGCCTTAAAGATGACTTGGACGATGTAGCCTAGCCTCCACATACCAAACGTTTTTCCTAGGAGAAACAAAACATCACATCTAGAGGCATGACATCACCTAGGGGGGTTAGGGTTTGGTGGTGTGGTTGATGCATTGGCACTTGGACGTTTTGAGGAGAAATCAATTTTGACCATGAAGGAAGCAACTTGGATACTTGACATGTGGCTTTGGAAATGCTAAACACCCTCATCCTACACAAACGACTTGCTCCAAATGCCAAAACGTCCCCTAAAGGGCTGATGTCTTTCTAAATTAGGGTTTCCTTATGTGCAAAAGTGAATTTTAAATGAATTACTTTGTAAAGGGGGCAAGATTAGAGTTGATGACCCCTAGTCTTGTGGTTTACCACTAAATATGTGGAAAAGTCACCTTGGTGACATTTTGTATAAATAAGAGATCATAAGATCTCGTTTTATCATAACTCTTCGTCTTGTGAGAAGTGCTTGGTCTGAAATTTTCTCTACCTTTGGAAAATTGTGTCTCTTGGCTCTTGTTTATGGTCATCTCTTGATGTATGGTTGATGGAAGTGATGAGCTAGCCTTCAAAGGATTCTCTATTGCTATTGTGGTGGATTATCTTAGCATTTTTCCTTGAATTTGTATGGTTTTACTTTCATCCTATCATTTGTTTCAAGTCAAGGTTATTGTGCTAGGAGATGGGTCGGAAGTATAAGGGCGTACACCCTCTTAGCTTAAACCCTAACTAGAGAAACTTTCCTTGGGGAGTAAGAGGTTTTACACCCCCAAGGAGGGATATTTTCTATCTCTTAATTTGCATGACCCCATTAACACAATTATTAACAGCACTAATCATTTATTTGTTGCATTGGAGAAACAAAATCATTGCCTTGGAAAACATGATTTTACAAGTTTTAAGTCTCTCTCTTTGGGAAAGTGTTCCCTGAGCCTTTGGCTCTCTTGCCTCATTGAGGCGTTCCCTTTAAACCACTACAAATTGCTATTGTAATATACATTAACCTACAGCCATTAGAGTTGCACTAACCCTAACTAGCTCCTAAACTAACCCTAGACTAGTCCTAAATTTCTACCCTAACCCTCTACTAACCTAAGCGCATATTTCGAGCCATTTACAAGTGATTTGTTTTGGGTATTCTTGCTTATATAGGGCTTGGTTTGCTACAGACATAAGGATGATAACTTGACTACAGAAACCCTAATATACAATCACTTATAACTTGTGCTTTAACCATCAAAATTTGCTAAAAGTTTGATAACATATTATACTTGATTTAAGGCATTTCTTGGGTGGTTTCTTTATTGATTTCAGTGGCTGATTTTACTATTGTTGTAACAAGGTTTATACAGCCATAAGGCTGATAATATCTCTGTAGTAAAGCTTTTGTTTTAGCCTTATTATTTGTGCTAAAGTTGTAGCTTAATCATTGGTGAGTTGAGCTAGCTTCCACTAGCTTTATCTCTTCTTTATTTATCACATACTTAGAACTTATTTTTGCAGCCTTTAATACCTTTGTTGAGATTATATATATCATTTATTGTTGTCATAAATTAGGGACAACAAGCTTAACTTGCTTGTCCAACTCACATATTATCTATATTCTTGGTTTTCCTTGTGTCTCATGCAGGTATTCACATTTCGCAGGTCACTCCACTTACTTGGAAACCCTTAGATCTCCCCAAGACTCCATTTCAACCATTTCACATCATTTAGATTTGACCTCTAGGGAATTCATCTCCATCTTACCTCCATCTTCATCTCATTCCCCCTAGGGTCACCTGGATTCCCCCCTTGAGGTGACTACCTCACCTATAAAGTGACGGGGACACCTACCTAAGGTGACAGTGGGTATTTGACCTCTTAGTTGTCACCAATTAGTGGTTGGGTTGGGATTTTCCCAACCTACAAATTGTGCGATAACATTTTGGCGTCATTGCCAGGGAGGATTTTGAATCCTCTTCAGAACCCTAACAACACTTCGGCAAGCTATCCCAAATCCTTCCCCTTAGCTTTCCTGACAACTTCAGCCAAGCGACACTCCCTTCCACCTTTCTTGATGAGCTCATATGGAAACCCCACCTTCCTAGAACCCTTCCTTTCCCAAACCTTTCCCCCCTGGTAGGTTAAAGCCTTCTAAGGTTTACCAAATAAGGCCTCCTCTCAAGTCTCTCGTTGTTAAAACCCTTTTCCATAATACCCTTCCTCCTGCTCCAATGGCTCACCCTTGGGAAAAGGACCTCTACAAATCCCTTAACATGGCCAATATCCAAGGATACCATAACACAATGCCAAAAGAAGTCAACAAGTGGTTGCCAAAGTTCCCAGGAAACAATGTGATAACCATTGAAGATCATCTTTATGTCATGGGTCTGGACATGAAAAATGCATGTATTGAGCATGAATATGTGGCCATGAAGTTGTTTGCCTCATCATTGACTGGAGAAGCCCTGGATTGGTTCAGAGGACTCCCTGGCAATCATCTCACATCTTACGAAGATTTTGCCAACTCTTTCAAGAATAGATGATCAACAAAAGCAGATGGTGGGACACTTGTGAGCATCACCCGATGCAATGAGTGCTAAGTGGACTATTCAAATCATGAGAATTATTGGTCAGTTGAGACTAATACTCATGAATATGGGTCATAGATTAATGACTTACACTACGCAGTTAATCCCAAAAATAATATCTAATATCTTGCACTGTGGAAGCCCCTATATACTTAAATAAGAAAAAAAAAAGAAGGAAGATGAGACGGTAAAGGAATTAAATTCCAGGTTTGATAGGTTGTACAATCAAATTCCAATAGATTTTTGTCCTACATCATCATCAATTCGTCTCCTTTACATGAATGCTTTTTAAGGACAGTTTTGATTCATTCTCAAAGACAAAAATCCCACATCATTGGAAGAAGCCAAGGAGTACAGTGTCAAAATTGAACAAAATATCCTTGATTAAGGTGTGGAACCTTTTCACTACCCTCGTGTCAAAGTAGAAGCAAATACTACGGTTTCCAACAACAGTGCTCCTGATCTGATTGCTCTATTAACTCAAAAGATAGACCAGATGAATACTCAATTTATCCAGGTGTAGAATCAAATTATGAGCCGTATGACTACAATGGAAAGAAATCAATATGCTCCCAGACCTTAGTTTGCCAAAAATCAAAGAGATGCCATAGGTTGGAAACCAATACTTCAACAGGAGGCAAAGGACCCAGATACTTTGAAACCTGTTGGGAAATTTGATATAGAAGCTTGGTGCCTCTCGTGCCAAGAACCCCACACGGAAGATGAATTCCCCCAACAAGATGAAGATTCTCCTGACAACATGAACTTCATTGATATGATTTTCACTTTCAAAGAGGAACACATTACCTAAGAGAAGATCAATGAAGCCAAAAGAAGAGGAGAAAGAGAGGGGGGACTCTGAGCCTTGAATAAATTGACAGATGATCAGAAGAAGGAATTAAGGAGGAGGGAATATCTAACATACACTAGAAGAAATAAAGCTTTTTCCCCTCCATCACAGCTTGATACTCCTATTCCATGAGCAAAGAAAGTGGCTCCACCACCTCACCTCTGGTATGTGAGTTGCTTCCTAAGCCAACTCCTACAGATGATATTCAGTTAAATATAGATGTTGCAAGCATGTTTGGAAAAATGAATATGACGGTCCCAGTGACAGAGATGTGTAAGATCCCTTATGTAAAAAGGGAAGTTTTGAAAATCTTATAAGTGCCAACCAAGAAGGAATATCCTCCTATCATCTTGAACACTATGTATCTTTATCAGCCAAGGGACAAGAATCCCCCTTTCTATCTTTCATTAGGCATGAATGTCTTCCGCTTGAACAACTGCATGCTTGATTCAATGACCTTAGAAAATGTAATGTCATTGAAAGTGATGGAACAACTTGGTTTGAAGACAATCCGACCTTATGGCAATGTATACGGTTATGATTCACAGAGGGTCGAGGTCTTTGGGGTATGTGAGGACGTTGAGGTAGTTCTGATTGATTTTCCACATATCAATATTCTAGATGCTCTTGTCGAGGACCTTATCCTCATCCTTTGGGGGTTTTCTTTGCATGAGCCTTACACATGCATATATTCCCATGGGCAATGGCACGTATGAAATCTTACACAACAAGGAAAAGAATGATACACATGTGATGGATCCAGGGGGCCCTAATTATGTCAGTGAACACTCCTATGATATGCATGCACATGTATTTAAGTATGATCCATCTGAGCTACCTTTCATACAAGAATATTCCATAGAGTTGTTTCTTCCATGGATAGATAAAAAGAAAATTGCAAAATACCATGGGAGGGAGACGAAGTCTATCCATGTTTTGCAGGAAGAAGATGAGAGACATGAAGAGATCATCAAAGAGACATTCTACAAAGAGCCTCCATACATTGAAAAGAAAACATGCTGCACTAACCCTAGGTAACCAACCCTAACTAGCTGCTAAACTAACCCTAGACTAGGCCTAAATTTCTGCCCTAACCCTCTACTAACCTAGGCACGTCTTTTGAGACTTTACAAGTGATTTGTGTTGGGTATTCTTGCTGATACAAGGCTTGGTTTGTTACAGCCATAAGACTGATAACTTGACTACATAAACCCTAATATAAAATCACTTATACCTTGTTCTTTGACCATTAAAATTTGCTAAAAGTTTGATAACATATTCTACTTGATTTAAGGCATTTCTTGGGTGGTTTCTTTACTGATTTCAGTGGTTGATTTTACTGTTGTTGTAACAAGTTTTCTACAGCCATAAGGCTGATAATATCTCTGCAGTAAAGCTTTTGTTTGAGCCTTGTTATTTGTGTTGAAGTTGTAGCTTAATCATTGGTGAGTTGAGCTAGAATCCACTTGCTTTATCTCTTGTTTATTTATCACATAGTTAGCACTTATTTTTGCAGCCCTTGTTACCTTAATTGAGCTGATATATATCATTTATTCTTGCTGCAAATTAGGGACAACAAGCTTAACTTGCTTTTCCAACTGACATATTATCTATATGCTTGGTTTTCCTTGTGTCTCGGGCAGGTATTCA
Source organism: Picea engelmannii (assembly GCA_009831015.1). NCBI lineage: Eukaryota > Viridiplantae > Streptophyta > Pinopsida > Pinales > Pinaceae > Picea > Picea engelmannii. The sequence goes on from ML838721.1 coordinate 39,900, forward strand.
CATTTGGCAGGTCACTCAACTTACTTGGCAACCCTTGGATCTCCCCAAGACTTCATTTCAACACTTTCACATCATTTAGATTTGACCTCTAGGGAATTCATCTCCATATTACCTCCATCTTCATCTCATTCACCCTAGGGTCACGAGGATTTTGTCCTTGAGGTGACTACCTCGCCTCTAAAGTGACAGGGACACCTACCCAAGGTGACAGTGGGTAGGTGACCTCTTAGTTGTTGCCAATTAGTGGTTGGGTCGGGACGACATTTAGTTGAGCTTTTTGTAATGTAGAGTGGATGGGGGAGGGACGAGGGAAAGAAGTTTGAAACATCTGGGAGATGCCAGATGTGGGGGGATGGGGAGTGTGTGAAGAGGCATGTGAAGGATGTCGTTGCAAGAGTTTAAAAGTAGAGTCAATAGTTGTATCTAATCGATTAAGGATGTCATGGGATTGTTCAGAGGTCTAGATAGGATTGGATGGACCAACAAATTGTGGTGGGGTGGTGAAACCTTCTAAGAAATGGATTTGTTAGGTTTCCATTCTCACGATGTCTTTGCAAGGCACAAGTGGTAGACGAGGGTAATCAATATCAAGTTCAGGTTCTTCGACAGAGTTTACCTGAATGAGGAGGGGACCGAAAGGTTCAGTCAAGGGTGGATTTGCAGGGAGTATGAAGCCTTCTCGAAAGTTGTCTCCCTCCGGGCGTTCAAGTAAAGGGGTAACAATACTTCCAGCTTCAAAACAGTTTTCCTCATGGGGTTCCTCTCGAGGATGGTCTTCGGGTGATTTTGGAGGCAAGGGTTTGTAATGTAGAGGAGGCAAACCTTGCATCCTTCGAGACCTACGTAGGTCTTGGTCGGCCAGGATTGAATTATGACAATGACAGTCCTAAGGCCAACTAAAGAAAATAAACAACACGTGCTAATAAATCTAGGAATCAAGCAAACAAACCAAAGCTTCTCACCACGAGCTCACTAGTTGGTGATGAAATCCAACATCGCGGGAACATGTGAGAAGGGGTCAGGGTAAGTGGGTGGATTAGTTACGTTGGCGGCCTGCTTAACAGACTTACACCTTGGTGCAAGCTCCTCGATGGTCTATCCGTGGGTTTCCCTCCAAGGAGCCCGAGTGATTTTGACCAACGTCCGATCCAGGAACAACGAAGACTCCCATTCACCGTCACCTTGTGTAAAATCCCTAAAGATTATGGAAACTAAGGTCACCAACTCACAGTCAGCCTTCGGGCGGGTATAGTCGACGGTCAGGTTCGACAGTAAGGGTAGGATATCAAGTACAAAATTCCTCAAGAGGACTGAGAAGAACATGACCGGAAAAGCTCCAGAGGACCCCGAACGGATTCGGGATTCACGAAGTTTTGAGACCAAATGGAAACAATCGATTCTCAAGAAAAATCCCCAATATACTATCGTTCCACTATGTTTGGTTAAGCCTTGGAAGGGCAATCTCTGTTGCCCAGCCACACACGACCTCGTGTGTAGCCCCTGTGTGAGAGGGGGTTCCTGGCTATGCCTATACAAAAGTTGGATTTAATCACTCTTTAGTGTTCTATGGTTTGTTTTTGTGGTTGTGGACAATTTACTCACTTGCCTTGGTCCAAAGACCCCAAACCTAGACTATTGTTGGTGTTCTTAGAAAATAAAAGTCTAGTAAATTTTATTAACACGTGTTTGTTTTTAAAGTTGTTTTTTACTCAAAGGGTTGCGTGGGAGTGAAACTCATGAGATGAAAGGACTTGACTCCAAATAGGTGCAAAAGAATGAAATTTCAACAATTTTATTTTTAATGAATCCTATTTATGGGAGGGAGAAGAGTGCTTTTCTTTTTGATTCTTATGTGAGAGAACACCCTAATGCATGCCGATTCACTTTGATTCTTACAAATGAGAGAACATGAAAATTTTCCAACCAAACTTATTAGGTGATTTGTGAAATTCCTAATTAAACACAAAGTGTTTCAACCATATTCTAAAGTACTCCAAACACAATATTTTTATGTTTTTGTTTTTTCAAACTATATGAAATAGAAACAAAAATTCTTCTTCAACTTTCACTTTCAAGAAATAATGTTTTGCAATGAATGCAAAAGTCGAAAGAAAAAACCAGACATGCAAACTTAAAGCACACAAAAAGTTTCAAGTCTAGAAAATAGTCTGAAGGGTTCTCCAAATGATTTGGGAAACAACAAGCATTCAAACTAATAAAAAAGAGACCTGAACAATAAAATGACAGATTTTGTGAAAGAATCTTCTCAAACAATTGTGAATAGCCTTCTACTTAATTGAAGGGGTTAGAATAGATGATCCTGGTTGTACCTATCAATCACATGAGATGGCGAAAAAGAGAAGATAAATTTCATAAGTTTCAAGAGAATTTTGAGGTAAAATCAGTGAGACAGGCCTAAGACAGGCTTAGAGTGTTGGAGGAGACCAATAGAAATGGATTTGGATAAGGTTTTTGCAAGACAACTCTCCAAGAAAGGGTTTCAAAAAGATGGTGTCTCTTTGGAAAGGGATACAGAGCGACCTGGTCGCTCCCTAGTGAGAGGGACATGGCGACCAAAAGGTTTGGTCGCTCTTGGTTATACTAGGAGCAGGGATGGTCACTCCCTCAAGGAAGGAAAAGTGTGACCAAAGGGTTTTGGGTCGCTCTGTGTACACTGAGAAGGTGGGACCGAAACAGAGAAGAGGAAAAAAGGCTAGATCTGGGTGAGATCTATCAGATCCAAGGTAGAGGTTTCTCCAACTAGACTCAGGAAAGAATTCAACAAAGGTTGGCAATCAGATCAGGATACTTAAGTGGATGAAGATCTTAAAAAGAGAAGACATAAAGAAGGAAGAAAATTACATAAAGGGCGCTCCCCAGTATGGTCGCCAATTTGTTGTAGGGATTTTGAGCCCTGCGGGAGCTGAGCTCCCTTAGGTTCTTCCTATACCTAAGACAGAAATAGGGATGTAATCTACGAGAGTTTCAAGATTTGATCTATATGCAAAAGACAACTATGAGTCTTTATGGTGAAGAGACATACTTGATTTTTGAAGGTTGTCCTTGCACACTCCTGGTTGATTTCTTGTGCGAAGATTATTCCCGCTCCAAGAGACATCAATCTGCACACAGTGAAACAAGATCCTTTCCAAGATCAAAGTAGATGCATACAAATAAATGATAAATCTACCAATAGATTATAACACACAATTATATTAAGTTTATCCAAATGAATACAAGCAAACAAGTACACAGTGGAGTAGAGGGAAACATCCAATACACCTTCTATTAATTACTGAAGCAATATTACAACTTACAAATGAAGAAGTTGATGCAACAATCTCTATCCAAGTTCCTTGCCCAAATGTGGTAGCCAAAATAGCAACATAAGTTTACTAGTTCTTTCCTCACTCTTCCCATGGGAAATGGCTTGGTTCTTATAGGGCTTTAGGGATAAGGCCATATGGTTAGTAGGATAAGATCCTAGAGCTCATAATAGAAGCCTTCTCGAGACTAAACCCCGAGAAATCGATTGAAGGTCTCGTCCATCACAACCAAGTCCAAATATGGAGTTTCTAGGCTCAATTGCTCCCTAAACATATAGACAGAACGACCGGTCGCGACCTGGCAGGCTAGAAAGGGCGACTAACCCTTTTGGTTGCACCCTCAATGAAGGGCAAGAGCGACCAAGAGGAAATTGGGCTGAAAACTCAAGGAAAAGGTGATGAAAATTGTTGGATTGGATAGGTGACCTCTTAAGAGACGATGGCTCAATAGTTAGGGGGTTAATAACTCTATAACAATTAGCTCAATCAATTGTTGTCAATGTCGTTGGGCATTTAGACAGTTCCATGCTTACAGGGGTCTGATTTGAATCCACATGGGTGAGGTGCACTAGTCTATGTTGATGAGTTTACTAGGGATGCCATTCATGAATGTGGGGAAACATTCCTTGGATTTCCTTGCGAGGTTTTCCTTGGATAAAATATTGTAAATACTTTGTTAAAGTAAAGTGAATGATACTTCACCCAAAGGGGTTCGATCCAATGGTGGAAAGCGAGGAGTTTTTCAACAT